>RYFJ01000128.1:0-98473 GCA_003991445.1 Oryza meyeriana var. granulata
ATGCTACTCGGGGACAAAAGAAGCAAACAGTCTCAACAAAAGGTAGTCGGCCACATCACCGTCTCACTCGCAGCAAAGAGGTCGAAGTAAGGACAGAGGAGAAGGGCAGGATACCAAGGACTGAAGTAGCAACTCTACTCGCACAAGAGAGAAGTAGGCGGCGGCCGGTGAGAGGGGAAAACGGAGGCACAGCTGACAGGATGGGAAAAATTAAGACTAGAAAACCAATTACAACGGGAAAAGGAAAAGCGGTCGTTACCAAACCTCCCCCACTTAACAGAATCTCGTCCCGAGATTTGGCTACTCGGCAAAGACTCCGCGTACTCAGCTGAGGCGATCCTTCTCGTTCCCATGTAGCTTCGTTTTCAGAAATGGTACCCATGCCACCTGCAGAATTTGATTGCCTGGCGTCTTTGTATGTCTGTCCCTTGTCTCCAAAATCCGAATAGGGCTTCCTTGTATGTAAGGTTCGTTATACGTTATCTCTTCCAACGGAACTTCTCTTCTGGATCGCGAAGAACCATTCTCAACTGGACACCATGAAACACGTCGTGACTCAGAGAGTTCTTCGGTAACCTCAGTTGATACGCACCACTCCGCGTCTGTCGACGATAGGGTAAGGTCCATATAGCGAGGCGCTAGCTTTACACCCATTCCAAATCTCTTTGTTCCTCGTAGGGGGATTTACTCGGAAGATTACACATGTCTCCCTATCTGAAACTCGAGCTCTCGTCTCGATTATCGCATATTCTTCTGCCGGGGTTTGGGCTGTCTTCAAGCGCTCGTCGGATTAACCTTAAACTCGCTCTTCATTGCCTCTTTCAAAATTCTGGTCCAAAAAAAACCATCTTTCTCCTACGTCTGTCCACAGATGGTTCTACACTTGCGTCCATATAGACTTCATTGGGGGGCCATGCTTGATACTGGCTTGATAGCTGTTATGTAGGAGAACTCGGCATAAGGCAGACAGAGATCCCAGTTCCTTCAAAATCAAGCACACGCTGCTTAGGCATGATCTCCAACAGCTGGTTGACTCTCTCGGTTTGCCCATCCGTCTGGGGAGGGATATGCGGTACTGGAAATTCAGGTTAGTGCCATTGTGCGCATGCAAACTTTTGCCCAAAAGTGGAGGTGAACTGAGTCCGCGGTCAGACCACTATTCTTCTTTGGACTCCATGTGGCAGCATAAACCTTGGTCAGATATAGCTCGGCCTAGCTTCTGCCGGGTAGTGTCGTGACGGATTAAAGTGGCGACCTTGCCGTCAGTCGGATTCCACTATTACCCAGATGAATCATGTCTGGCCGGGTCTTAGTTAATCCAACGATGAAATCCATTCCTATTTCTTCCATTTCCACTCGGTATCCTTAAGGGCTGAAGCAATCCTGCTGGCTTTCTTGATGCTCTGCTTTAACCCGTTGGCAAATGTCACAAACTGCGAACATACTCGGCAATATCTCGCTTCATTCCAGGCCCACCAGTAATATCCTTAATATCCTTGTACATCTTGGTACTTCCTGGTGGATGGAATAAGCGGACTCATGGGCTGCTCTCAAGATCAATCTTGGATTTCCTGTCTGATCGGCACGCAATATTGCGTTTCCCAAACCAAACAGTTCCTTTGTCTGTCGATGGAAGAACTCGGGCTTTTTCCCTGGTCATGCTTTCCTTGTAGAATACAATCTTTCATTACTTTTGAGCTTCTCTGATCCGGTCCTCCAAGGTAGGCTGAATCAGCAAAGTCCGCCAGCGTTCGGCGTGACCATATTTATCCTTAGCTCCAGTCTCGACTTGCTCGGGTTGAAGGGCGGGTCAAGAATGCATTACAATGACTTCCGACTGAGGCATCGCCAACAAACATTTGCCCTGCCAGGGTTAATGGATTCCAAGCTCGTAAGCCTAATCAATCAACCATCTATCTTTTGGCTGAGATTAACCGCGGCTGAGTGAAGATGTACTCAGACGCTTATGATCGTGATACTCACACCGGTTTCCAACCAGGTAGTGTCGCCATATCTTGTCAAGGCATGCACTACTGCTGAAACTCTAGTCATGGGTCGGCGTAGTTCAGCTATGGTCTTTAACTGTCTTGAGGCATACGCAACCACTTCTTCCTTCCTTGGCATAAGCACCACAGCCTATGCCTAGTCGATGCATCACAGATTACCCAAAGTTTTCCTGATATCCCGGAAGGGATCAACACAGGTGGGTAGTCGCCTTTTCCTTAACTCAGAAACTTTTCTCCACAGCGTCACTCATTCAAACCTCTTCCTTTTGTAGCAATTTTGTCATGGGTTTGGCAATCCTTGGAAAATCCTTCAATGAAATCTCCGAATAACCAGCCAAACCGAGGAAACTTCTCACTTCCTGACCGTAGTCGGGATTTCCAAGAAGCACTCTCCACTTTCCCCGCGTCCACTTCTACTCCTTGGCAGTGACCAATTTTGCCCAGAAAAAGCAACTCGTCTAGCCAAACTCACACTGCGAGTTACTGGCAAAACAACTGGTGCTCTCTTAACGTTCCTAGAACCAGTCTCAAATGTCCAACAGTTCTTGCTCGTCCTTGGAGAAGATTAGGATATCATCCATAAATTACCACACAAACTGTGTCGAGATATGCCATGAAACCATTATTCATAAGACTCATGAGAAAGCTGGACATTAGTGAGTCCGGAAGACATCACCGTAGACTCATATAACTCCATATCGGCGCAGAAAGCTGTTTTGGGTATATCTTTCAGATCTATCTTCAAATTGGTGTATCCTGATCTCAAAAGTCAACCTTAGAGAAAACTTTAGCTCCTTTGCAGCCTGGCAACAGATCATCTTATCCTTGTAAGGAGTACTTATTCTTGATGATTACTCCAGTCAGTGCGCGAAATCAACGCCACATCCTCTTCGGTCTTATCCTCTTTCCACTAGGAAGCACTGGAGCTCCCCAAGGTGATTGCTAGTCGCACAAAAACCTAAGCTCTCAGTCGTCTACGCTGCGCTTCACTTCGGCTACTCATTTAGCCGCCATTCGATAGGGTCTCTTGATATGGTCTTGCCGGTTAGCAACTCTAGGTAGAGAATTCAATCTCTCTATCAGGGGCATTCCGGGTAAACTCTCTGGGAAAACATCAGGGTACTCATGAGCACCGGCACTCTGTCCAAAAGGATATTTGCATGGAGCTCAGGAGGGGTCGGTGCTTAGGTCTCCAAGGAGGCAAACTTCACTTCTTTTCCAAAAAAGGGCAACTGCAGGGTTATGGCTAGGTTGCACAGTCTATTCGGCCCTTATGCTTAGCTAACCATCCTGCCAAGAATCAAAGCCAAGCCTTGTGATCAGGACAATGCGGTTGGGCTGAGAAACTAACTCCTTTAAAATTACCAAGTAACTCCAGGGCAAAGATGGTCTGACCTAAACTCCTGCCAGGGGAGTGGAATGACCATAGTATACTAAGACCTCGAACATCCCAACCATAACTTATCCAACAAAAGATTGAGAAATAAAGAATGCGAATGCCTCAGAATCAAACAGAACAACTGCAGTACGGAGTTGACAAGAAACCGTACCCATTACACATCTGAACTTCTCGGGCATGTCTCTGACCGGGATATATTGACTCGGCACGTCCAAAGTCGATGGCACGGGAGGCAGATCCATTCCTTAGTATGTGTAGTCGGCTGTCCTCGACCTGAACCACAGGCTTCTTGAAGTGCTTGCGTTAGGCGTCCAGGGACTGTAGGTCTTAGCTTCTGGGGGACAGTGTCGGGCGAAGTGACCCAAACTCGTTTGCAGTTGTTAGCATCGCTTCCTGGGCACTCGGAAGACTCTTCCGTTGAAGGCCGGCTGAGTAGGCGAACTTGCACCAGATTTGCACTGAGGCGGTCGGGAACTGGAGAAATCAGAAGAAGTCGGGCGAGAAGAAAAACAGACGGGCGAAACACCCGCTCTTGAAACTGGGATGGGCAAAAGAGAGATATGACGGAAGACTGGGGATAGGCCTAGAACTCGGACCACTAGAGACTGCATCTGGAGGCCTTGCGCTTGCGAAAAACGTCGATCTCCTTCTCGCATCTTCAACCACTAAGGCTCTGTTAACATCGTGCTGGAAAGTAGGGAAGTCATGGGCAAGAAGCTGGACCTTCATTGCCACATTCATCCCTTTCAGAAACCTTCTGATCTTCTCTTGTCCGTGTTCACTCCTCTGGTGCAAGCGAGCTAGATGGTGAACCTGCTCAGGTACTCGCTGATGCTGGAAGGTCCCTGCTTGAGTTGTTGAACTCTTCTCTCTTGATGTCTATACTCCTTCTGGACATGTGCATCTTTGAAGGCTTCCGCAAACTCGGGCCAGGCGATGTTGGCGGCATCTTGATGGGCAGCACAGTAGTTTTCCCACCAGTCAGCTGCGGAACCACGAAGTTGATGTGCAGCAAACTGGGTCTTTTCCGTGGTGTGCACTGCCACTAGGTTCAGCTTTCTATCCATATCCTTCAGCCAGTCGTCAGCCTCCATTGGCTCAGCGGTCTGCGAGAACTCGGGCTGGACGGGACCTCATGAAGTCGCAAGCTTGGAGCGGCTACTGACTTGTTCTGTCGAGCTTGATGGAGAAGAGGCTGCATTGCGGCCAGATTCTGAGCAATGCCTTGCAAGATCTGGGTCTGGATGGCCATAAGCTGCTGGGTCTGCTGGCAAGGTGAGGAGGTTGAGGCAATCCTCCAGGGTTTGCTGTTGCAGCGTCGAAGGTACCCAAGGCCGCTGCACGGCCACTTCCTGACATCCGATCGTGGGTCTGCTCCACTTCTTGTTCCTCCGCGCAGTAAGCAGGTTGTTGCGGACTGACTTGGTCTTCAAAACCCAAGCGGGCGGGTACGGACGGCACGGCGCTGACGTTCTGCCATCTGGTCCTAGAAAAGGGCAACCAAAGGAAGAGGGCTCAGCAAGGATATCGGCAACCAAACCGATGGAACAGATGAAGGAGCAACGAGATTAGCAAGATGGATTCAAGCAGCAGAACAAGGAATATACTCGGGAACCCAGCCTCAACGAGAAGATGACAGATGGGGCACTGGAACCTAAGAGCTTGCGCAGGAACCCAAGGTAGGGAAATAGCCAAGAGTTTAGAACATTTCCAAATTCTACAAAGCAGAGAGAGGTACCCAGACAAGTCCTAGTCTTTTGCAAATAGTATAGTTTTCAAAAATAAGATCCTCAAAGACATCTACACGGGTGGGTTTCGTTCCTAGGGCCAACCTTTTGCTCTGATACCACCGCTGTGGCGCCTCCCGACTAGGTGAAGGCCACCATGTGCATAAGGCACCGATCCCAGGATCAGTAGTCGGGTACGCACAACAATGATACAACACAGAGTTACAATAATACATAAACAGAGTTTACATATACGTACAAGGAGATCCATCCAGGACAGACCCGGGATGGGCAAAATAATCAACTGGTAAACTAGCGAAACAGCAGAACAGGGCGGAAGCTGGACAAAAACTACTCCACAGGCTCGGTTGGGAACTAGGCTCGAAACCTTCAGAGGTCTTCGTAGTCGGCCTGGTCTTGGAGGAACTCGGCAGCAGTCGGATCTTCGTCTTCCACTCCAAAACCTACTATACATATATATGAACAAGGTGAGTACTTTCGTACTCAGCAAGCCGGGAATGATGCCATGTTGGTTAGACAAGAAGAGCTAAGGGTTTCATTTGCGAAAGACTGCCTTATTAAACTCTTTTCTTTGCGAACACTAGTGAGTTCCAAATTTTAGTTGGCGGACAGAGGCTCACGCCTCCATCCAATCCGCAAGTTGCTTTTCAACAACTCACCACTTAAAGAATCAAGAGTAAACATACATGTTCTTATTATCTTTTACTTTGCATTTGTTGGTCCTTTATCTCCCGAGTAGCTAACCACTCGTTGACCCTGAGACTCGGCTACAACCAAATCTCAGCTGTGGCACTTGATGCCCGCTACACTGGCTACAACCAGCTAGCTAGTCGGCCGCCCTGGCTACAACCCGGGGGCTCATCATCGCTGCCCTGGCTACAACCCGGGAGCATGATCATGGCACTGAATGCCCACTAGGCTGGCTACAACCAGCTAGCTAGAACACTGCTGCCCTGGCTACAACCCGGGAGCGTGCTCATCACCGTCTTCTGGCTACAACCCGAAGACTGAATTGCCGCCCTGGCTACAACCGGGGGCTTAAACTTTGCTGCCCTGGCTACAACCCGGGAGCATGATCTTCATCCTGTTTACTTTTCATACACTTGTTTATGGTGGCTTAACACCCCGGACCACACAGATCCGTTTCTGGCCACACAGGCTTCCGTTTGCTTACTCGGCAAACTCAGGTCACGGTTCCCTTTCCATCAAACACTTTTCACAAATCACTGACAAACAAATCTACGCCATGGGAATCGATCCTTAATGATAATACATAGCCAAGCCACACAGGCACTGTCTCTGTACATCAAGATTTTCACAAATCTTTCCTTTATTTCACAAAACGCGCCGATACACAAGGTATCGGGTTTTCCAAACTGTTTAGTAAAACCCATCATTTTTCCCAACGACAAACAACGTTGCAGAGCTAAGCCATTTTACTCGGCATCGTATCCTCAGATAGGATGCTAGCGTGCCATTTGTGGGGCTCTTCAAGGGAGAAATATAACAACATCCTACCAAATAAGTGCTACTACTGGGCGGGTCCATCGGTTGCGCTTGCATAACCGAGGCCAACAGTTTAAAAAGGTGTAAACTAAGCATGCATATATTTTCCAAACAACATAGTTTTGCATATATGGGAAACAATATGATCAAAGAGGCTTGCCTTGTTCCAAGGAGGGGTCTTCTTCGGCGAAGGTGGCTTCGGGATCGTCCACCGGTTCAGGTTCTGAACAAGCAGAAAGAAACACTGATAAGCAGGAGAAGTAAAACACCAAGAAAAGGATCAAGAAGTAGTCGGCTGCAGAAAAGGGGGCAGTCGGCTGAACCAGGCTTGCGAACCAGGCGACAGAGCTCCAAAGCTTGAGAGGATGAAAACTTAGCAGAGCTGGAGCTGGCCGGTTTGCAAAACAAAGGAAGAAGGGGGCACGGTTGGCCATATATATATATAGCCGACGTGCAAGGTTGAGGCACGGTGGAGCTGGGCAACGGGTGGAGCAAGGAAGTCAAGATGAACTGACAGGGATATGACAGGAAGTGACTTTGGAGTCCAACTGGTCAGAGGAGTTGGCAGGCACTGTAGCTGCGATGAGACATTAAGGTCAAGGCTAGGACAGGTTGGAGAAATCTCACTGACCGGGCTTCGGACTGACCACTGGTCCAAGCGATGCTGCGGTTAGGTGAAGATTGATTCTTCACTACTTCGGTAGTCGGCGTCCAACGGGTGGGTGCAACTCGGGGGACAAAGAAGCAACAGGTCTCAACAAGGTAGTCGGTCACATCACCGTGCTCACTCGGCAGCAAAGAGGTCCGAGTAAGACAAGGATAAGGGCAGGATACAAGGACTGAGTAGCAACTCTACTCGGCACAAGAGAGAAGGTAGTCGGCTAGCCGGGGAGAGGGAAAACGGAGGCACAGCTGACAGGATGGGAAAAGATTAAGATCTAGAAAACCAGTTACAACAGGGAAAAGGAAAGCGGGTCGTTACTCCTTTGATAGGTCAACGTGCTACCCTGGGTAGGTTTTGGAAAGGCCTTATCAGAACATAGAGTAACCGGCTAAGACTATATCCCTTTCCTTGTCGTGTAAGGTTATATGAAGCCGAGTTCTACTCTATCCCAAATTGTATGGGCCAGCTCACCCTCTGTTCGAGTGGCTGTATTTGCCTTCTGTGAGGTACCTAGGGCCCATGGCTTTCATAGTAGCCCTTGAGACCTTCATTGCTGAGTCATGGCTTGTGTTGAGTGCTCATCCTTCACGGTGAAGAAGTTCCCGAGTGCATTACTCCCAAGTACTCATTGTCCGTGTGATTCTCCTCTCGAGTCCTGCTTTATGTCAGCTGGCAATAAGGCTATGAAGGGCTTCATGGAAATAAATGAATAGTGTGCGTCGAATAGGCACACCTATTCGGTGTAGCTCCGACTTTGTGCTTAATTGAGAAACAATTAAACATAAAATCAAAGATCTTTAATCTTTAAGTCATTCTCGAGTGATGTCAACCGAGTATCACTATGGATAAAATACAATACGTGATAAGGTGTATGTCGATGTTTTGTATCGGCAATAATAATATGGGGCTACTCGTGAGATCTAAACTTGATGGACTGCAAAGGAACATGGAACAATTTATACTGGTTTAGGCCCTCGAGATGAGGTAATACCCTATGTCCAATTGCTGTGTATTGCCTTTGAGGTTTCTTTGGTGAGATTCTAATATGCCCTCAGGAGGCGCCCTGCCTCCCTTTATATATTGGGGGACAGTGTTACAAAGTAGGAATCCCAGTCGGACCCCGACCAAGGGATTTTCTTCTAGGAATACAACGTGCCCAACTAGGATTATATCCTTTCCTTGTCGTACAAGGTAATGTATGCCGAGTCCTATTGTATCCCTAATTACAAGGTTAGGCCCATCCTCTGTCCGAGTGGCCCAAATGCTTCTCATGAGGTACCCAGGGCCCATGGCCTCCATAGCCGCCCCTGAGACCTTCATAGTTGAGTCACAGCTGATGCCGAGTGCTCATCCTCCATGGTGAAGAATCCCTGAGTGCATTGCTCCCGAGTACTCTTTGTCCAAGTACATCTTCTCCTGAGTCCTGCTTCATGTCAGCTGGCAATGAGACTATGAAGGGTTTCATGTAAAAATATGAATAGTGTGCGCCGAATAGGCGCACCTATTAGGTGTAGCGACTTTGTGCTTAATTGTGTAACAATTAAACATAAAGTCAAATATCTTTAACCTTTTAGTCTTTCTCGAGTAGTATACTACACGGAATTTAGACTCTTCAGCATCATGTCAGCTAGAAAAATTTTTGCTCAGGACAATTGTTGGCTAAGCACGTAAGCCGAGTACCACGTTATGGATTTTAGCCCAATATGTGGTCAGGTGTACTTGAGAGATACCTGTATCCCCAATTTTAATGGAGACCAGCTGTCGATCCTTATAAGGATGTATTCTCAATACCTGATAAATAATGCAGATACCTGAACACAGGTGTCCAGCAATTAGGCTCTCATAAAGCATATCTGATTATTTAATCGATTTCTGTAAATAGTATCTGCACTATGATTTTAACACAGCCAGCGATCGGCCCGATAGAGCATGCCATTTAGAAACTCATATCTTGTGGCCTAGTACTGAATTAGTTGGCCCAAGCCCACTTATCAGCACAGGCTCTATAAAAGCAGGAAGAGAGAGAAAAGAATCCCTCATCTTCTCTAATCCACCAATCGTTTCGTCTTTCAGCCTCCACGCCCAACATCTGCGCTCCTCTTCGCTAGGGTTTGCAACAGCTCTGTGGAGGCCATGGGCCTTGGGTACCTCATCACAAGCATATGGGCCACTCAGATAGAGGATGTGACTAGCCTTGTAATTAGAGATATAGTAGCACCCGGCAGACTTTGCCTTGTATAATAAGAAATATACAGTCCTAGTCGGGTAGATTGTATCTCTAAGAGGAGATCTCTTGGCCATATCTGGCTAGGACTCCTACCTTGTACCCCTGTCCCCCAGTATATAAGGGGAGGCAGGGCGCCCCCTGAGGGCACGAGCTCATAGAAGCAAACACAAATCCTCAAAGGAATAACACCACAACTGGATGTAGGGTATTACCTCATATTGAGGGCCTGAACCAGTAAAAATCTTCTGTGTTCCTTTGCAATCCACCGAGTTTCCCCTTACCAAGTAGCCCTATAATCATATTGCCGGTGTAAAACATCGACAGTTGGCGCACCAGGTAGGGGCTTCAGCGAGATCTACATCTATAAGCTCGATGGATCCAACAACTAGAGTCGATGGCGGCAAATTCTCCCCTAGAGATACAATCATGTTCGGCCGCCTCGTCTTCATCGTTGACGAATTCGACAACCTCACCTTGGCCGACTCGGACTCGATCTGATCCGCCAGGGAACTGGCCGACTCTGCACCAGTCGGCCCACACGACGCTGCAGCAACCCTCGTCGACTTGCTGTGGCAATCTTCATCTTGCCTAGATCTTGGGACAACTCTTCCTTTCGGTGTTCGACTCGAACTCGGTCTTGAGCCGGCTGAGATCGGGCTAAGGAAGGAGGAGATCGTCAATCTCCCATTCAGACTCAGCAACGCTGTGAATATCTTCGAACAACATCCGACGCGGCAAATCCGATCCTCTGGAGTTCGACTCGAATACGGCCCAGAGCCACTCGAGATCGGATCTAGGGAGGTCGGAGTTATAATCACCTCCATTAATTATTTCGACTTCGACTCTTAGTCCGATTCCGACTCTCAGTCGGACTCCGACTTTATGTCGGACAGCAGCTCGGCAAGCTTCTCTCCGCCATGAGAAATCTTCATGGCATCCAAAGGCTCTACTCCAACTTAGGAATCACGCCGACTACATGAGCAATAAGAGGAGGAGGCCTGCCGACTGTGAGAATGATAGGAGGAAGAAGCAAGACGCCACGCCCGCAACGATGATCTACGCAGCGCTGGGTGAACCGCTCAGCAACAAATCCTCCAAACCCGAGTCAGCAACCACGACGTCTTCGTTACTCCTCAACAGAACATCGTGGCCGCTGCAACTCTACTAGATACACTCCAGTTCGGGCCTGATCACTAGGCCACTCTGACGATCACAAGGATAAAAGCCATGCTTACCGCTGCTGCATGTCAGCAGCACCAATAGTCAGGTGATACCCTCATACCGACCAACTGGTCGGCATCCCCAACGGCAGTCTCGTCCACCTCAAAGCGACGCCGAGCGGCCGGCTCTAGTCGGCAGCACACGGAATCATGCCAAACGTCACTAGGAAACCCCAACAACAACCGGCAGCGTCGAAGCGACCGTCGAGACAATCAGGATCTCCGAGGCCAACTACGGCGTGACCTTCGGCAGCACATCAACGCTTGGTGCTGTGAATGAGAGGAAGACAAGCAACGCCGATCGGAAGACGAGAACGAGCGCTTCGGCCTCCACCATGAGCGGTTTTGCCGTCACAGGCGGAGCCAGAGCCCTCATGCAGATGAAGGCGTACCGGCCTTCACCGAGGAGCTACAACAGGTCGACTGGCCATCAGGTTTCAAGCCTACAGGTATCAAAAAATATGACGACAAGACCAATCCTGAGTCCTGGCTCACAGTCTACACTCTAGCAATCCGATCAGCCGGAGGCGATCACAAGGCTATGGCTAACTACCTCGCAGTCGCTTTAGCCGACTCAGCGAGGACATGGCTAACAGGACTTCGAAAGAGATCAATCGGCTCCGGGGGAGAACTCCGGGAACGCTTCATTAGCAATTTCCAGTGAACATACGAGAGGCCATCTTCTGAGTACGACCTATATTAGTTGCATCAAAGGAAGAACGAG
The DNA here is from genome assembly GCA_003991445.1 of Oryza meyeriana var. granulata. Classification (NCBI taxonomy): domain Eukaryota; kingdom Viridiplantae; phylum Streptophyta; class Magnoliopsida; order Poales; family Poaceae; genus Oryza; species Oryza meyeriana. Next base: position 11,495 of record RYFJ01000128.1, read on the forward strand.
TCTCTTCGTGACTTCATCAATAGATTTTCTAAGAAGAAGAACTAATCTCAAAGATCAAGGATGAGGTCGTCATCGCCGCCTTTCGAAAAGGAGTCAAAGACACCTCGTTCATTGCTAAATTCACTCGGAAGCCTCCCAACTCTGTCAAGGCTCTATTCGATATGGAAAACAAATATGCTGACTCGGCCCACGCTGTCGCTGAGGCCATCGATGACGAAAAGGCATCTTGACAGAAGAAGCGGAAGGACACCGACGACGTGGTCCCGACTAAAGCTGGGAATCACAAACGCAAGTCAGACGGCTTCATTGTGGCAGTCAGTCACAACTGTCTTCGACCTTCAATAACTAGAGATTATTAGAACAACAAGTGACACGCTCGGGGGCTCAAAAGCCTAAATGCAAGGATGGCATCCCCACTCCCAAATACTGAATAGCTAAGTCGCTTTCTGATAAATATTTCTTGATTCGGCCTTGCCAATGCTGCAGCCGCTTACACCTAATAGGTGTACAAGCTGCACTTTTTTCTGTTTTTGCTCTTAGATGATTGCAAAAGTACTCGAGTAGCATAAATCCTAATCCGTGAAACTTTGCTCCATGAAAGACGAACTCAAGTCACCCAAAACGCGTGTCTAGGAAAGAGCCATGAGCCAACTCCCGATGCTAGGGGGCTATGACTAGTCGGGCAGAGTGCTTAAACGTAAGGGGTCAACTACTTAGGGAAATTAAGATCAACAAGAGGAAGAACACGTATTTACATATACTGTAAAATACATAAATATTATTTGGGTGATTGTTTTCATCATCAGATGCTACTCATTCGATATCTTTATAATGCAAGGCCAGTTCCGAATACACGTGACAGGAACTCAGGGCTACGAGCCTTTCTCCTACGCTCGGGGGCTGGACAAGTCTGCCAAGATACACTCGGGATGCTCCATGAGGGCTACTTACCGAGTACTTGCGCCAGTCGGGACGTCATCTTCCCCGGCTACGCTCCATGTGAGCTAACAATTGACCTCCGGTGCTAGTCGGAGCTCGGGTACCACTCGGTTGGGTAAGGTACGCCCCATGAGGGTCGCCAGCCGAATCCTATGCTAATGGAAGGTTCGGGTACCTTATTCGGCTAATAACTGACCTTCGGCGCCAGTCGGGACTCGGGTACAACTCTGCTGAGTTGGGTACACCCCATGAGGGTCACCAGCCGAATCCTATGCTAATGCAAGGTTCGGATACCTTATTTGGCCATAACTCTGTTGGATAGGGTACGCCCTATGAGGGTCGCCAGCTAAATCCTATGCAAATGCAAGGTTCGGGTACCTTATTCGGCTTTACCGAAGTCAGATAAGATCTACGTCAGCAAAGCGCATCTGGAGTTCTCATGCACCACGTCACACTTGGGGAGGGCAAGCAGATTCTGCAATATACCTACTCAGGCATCTGTGGCAACCAGGCTGCATCCAGAACATAAGTCGGAAAGGCTTGCAGATAAGGATTCCTCTAGCTGATTGCGGTTACCAACATCGGAATACTCATCCTGACATGCGATGGATGCTACTCTTATAGAGCCTACGCTGGGTGGGTCGGTTTAGGCCGGCTTATTTGGTAGTAAGCCATCAAGACATGAGTTTCTACAGTAGCACACTCAATGTGGGCCGCTCGCGGGCTGTGTTAAAATCGCAGTGCTGGTGCTACGAATAGGAACCGATGAGGTAAACAGATATGCTTCATGAAGGCCTAATTGCTAAACACATGTGTTTGGGTATTTGTCTTATCCACCAGGTATCGAGGATATATCCTTATAAGGATCACAAGCTGGTCTTCATCAAAATTGGGGATGCGGGTATCTTTCTCGAGTACACCTGACCACGCAATGGATTTAATTTCATAAAGTGGTACTCGGCCTTTTGAGTTCGGCCAGGGGAGTTGTTCACAGGACGCCAGCTGTCGGAGGCGGAAACTCCAACCGCAGGGAGTCTGGGGACCCCCCCTTTTGAGTTCGGCCAGGGGAGTTGTTCACAGGACGGCAGTGGCATCTGGGAGATGATCGGTGCTTAGGCGCCGGGGGCCCGGGTTGAGATATGGCACGCAAGGGAGACAGGAGAAGTAGACAGGATCGGGCCGCGCGGAGGCGTAATACCCTACTCCTGTATGTGTTTTGCTATGTGGAGATGAATGTGGGTTGCTGTTACAAGGTGAACTCAGGGTGCTCAGGAGCTAGCCCTCCCTTCGGAAAAGAGAGACAGAGCGAGCTGAAGAAGACGAACAGTAGCGAGAGAGAGAGCTAGAGCCAGAGTTCGAGTGCCCCCGCCTCCAAGAGCCCTCAGACCAGAGTCCCCGTAGGCATGGATCCTCCTTTTATCGATCAAGGGGAGTCCACAGTGCCCAGTACACAGAGAAAGCTAGCTACGATTTGTCTTGTCGCACGCACGCGGCCGCCTACCGCGCCGCGCCGGAGGGACGTCTAGTCGCCGCCTGGCTCAGCTGCTGCATGTCTGGTCGGCACGTTGCCAGGCTACCGTGGGCGGCTGGAGTATGGAGATGTGACAGCGCACGCCCTCGCCTCCGAAGTCAAAAGTCTCTGACTGCACGGTCGTATATCCACGGGGGGCCATCATGAGACGTCCACGCGTGGCAGAGCAGGCGACAGGGGGGCCATCATGGGAGACCCACGCGTGGCCAAGCAGGCGACAGGGGCGACACGCCCCGTCGTCTCGCCATTAATGCAGGTAGTTGGAGAGTTGGCCCGCTCGAGTCAACCTCGTGCTCGGGGCAGAGAGCTCATCGAGCCCTCCGCGCACACAAGGCGCCGAGCTCCTCTAGGACGGAAAATGTGAGCCCCGGGCCCAGGGACGAGATCCAGGGCCTGGGAACGGAGCTTCCCGGGACCAGGGACGAGACCCGGGGCTCGGGCATGGAGCCTGTGGGCCCCGGGACCGGGCAGCGAGACCCGGGGCCCGACCATGGAGCGTCCCGGGACCGGGGCGCGAGACCCGGGCCCGGGAAATCCTAGTGATGTGTCCTAGGGGCGTGCCCTGGGAAGGGAGCTGTGGGCCCCAGGCCCAGGAGCGAGACCCAGGCCGGGGAAGTCCCAGATATGTGTCCCGGGGGCGCGCCCCAGAATCGAAGCCGAGGCCCCGGGCACGGGGGCGAGACCTGAGACCGGGGATGTCCTCGGGCCCCCGGTACTTGACTGGGAGAAGGCTGTAGCCGGCCGTCGCCGGTGCAGAATGTGGCCCCGGAGGAGCTGACGTGGCTGAAGACCCACGCGTCCCTAGGGTATGTGGGACCCCCAGTCCCGTTTCGCCGACAGTGGCCCCTGGCCCTGTTGCTTGGCCGGGACCAACTCCGGGCAGGAACAGGGCCACGTCTTGAAGAAACGAGGGGACACGGGGTCCCGGCTGTAATACGGTGGATATGTGCCCGGGAACCGGAGACCCGGGCTAGAAATATGGGATGAATCGAGACAACTTCCCCGGACTCGCACTCGCCAAGGCGATGCTGTTTAGGTAATCGCGCCCCATCTGGTTGTGAAAATGTTGAGGAAGCCGTGGTGGTTCGCGAGGAGGTGCGGAAAGCCGTGGCCGAGACCGCTGCAACGGAGGCAAGGTTCCTCGACCGCGACGAGCACCTTGTGGAGCCAATGTCTGACGAGGAGTCTGAGGGAGACGTCAATTCCCTTCTGACACCACCCGTGGCCGTCTTTCGGGCCCGGGGACCCTCCACGCCCCCGAGCGCCGCTGGCCCGGGGAGCACAGCCAGGCCGCGGGAGAAGACTGCTAGAAGAGAGATCATACAAAAAGAGCCCCGTGTGGGTTAGGTATGGCCAAAGTGCTAAGCTCGTACCTTTTGACTCGCCGGGAGCCCCTCGGGAACCGACCCTGACCAGCCACGGGGTCGCCAGGCACTGGCAGATTCTGCTTTGCCCCCGGGGCCGAGGAGAACGAAACACAAGGCCATACAAACGGGGGAAGAATAGAAATTGAGCGATGTTTAAAGTGGGATACGAATACGTATCTCGATGTTGAAAAGGGTGATGTGGCTCCGCGAGCACAATCCAAGGGCCAGGAGCATTGCCAGCCCCCGGGCCAGGAATCGGCGCGGGAAGTGAATCTGGGATGGGGCCCCCAGGCTGGGGCCTGAGCACCGTCCGGGCCCGGAAACACCTTTGCCGGGCGCATTCACCTCGGGCCCCGGGTCCCGGGGACGTTCCCGGTCCCGGGGCGCTAACCCGAGCACCCTACTTAAGCCTGCCGGGGAAAGGTCTAATCTGCACACAGTGAATTGTGAGGGCACTTGGCTTGTTCCTTTGTCCATTCCATGCTACGAACCATGGCGTCAACCACCTCCCGAAGGCGTCCTCGCGGTCACGACCGTGCGGAGGAAAAGATCACGCATAAGCATTTCGCCCCCTACCTCTAGAAAAACCGATCCCCGAGGCTAGCCAGCGGGGGCACCGGAGTCGCTGGGGCCTGGGGCACTGCGCAGAGGGGCGCCACCACGGCCTCGTGGGCTCGACAACGCCCCGGGCTTAGCACGTGGGGACACGGTAGCCTGTTGGTAGGGAACTGATGATTATGCGCAAAATCCAGCCGCCGTACGGGCACGGCCTGATTATGTCCCTAGGGGGTGAGACTGCCACGAACGCAACACACGGAAAAAGACAAAAGGCACGAGACAGGGAAGGATATTAAAAATGCTGCTCAGTAAACGGTATACACATGTGGGGGCCCCGGCCAGCGCTAAGATCTAGAGAAATCCGGCGCTGGCCCGGGCACACAGCAACTTACTAGATGTTTTTATAGATAAAAATTTGTGAAGATGCTCCCAGGCTTACCGAGCCCGGTCCAAAGACACCGATCACCAGGAAGGGGCCTTCCCGCAGGGGGAAGGTTTATTTCTTTCCGGCACGTGTGAGGACACGGCGGAGGACTAGGTCCCCAACTTGGAGTGATCGGGCCCGAACCTTACGCTAACGATAGCGCTTGAGGCTCTGTTGGTTAGGAGCGAGGCGCGCGGCTTCGCTGGCGAAGTATACCGGCTTCTGTTGTGTGCGCCCCTACCCCGGCCTGACGGGGGCCGGGAGCACGGGCTCAGCTCCCTCGGGAGGGAGCGAGCTCTCGTGGCCAGGGACAGATATGTGCCCGGGACCCGGGGGCCCCGGACTAAAATGTGGGATGAGTCGGGACGACCTGCCTGGACTTGCGCTCGCCGGGGCGATGCTGTCCAGGTTATTGTGCCCTGTTGGAGTTGTTCCGGGTGCCACATCCAAGACACGCACTCGCCTTGGCGAGGCTGTCCTGGTTCGGGCTTCCCGGTGTCGAGCCAGGGGCGCGGATCCCGGGACATGGACCCTGGACCTCGGGGCCCTGGCTCAAATGTGATATGTGCCCGGGACCCGGGGGCCGGGCAAAGATGTGGAATGTATCGGGACGACCTCCCCAGAACCGCTATCGCCAGGGCGATGCTATCCGGCTTATCGCGCCCTGTTGGAGGTGTTCCGGGTGCCGCGTCCAAGACACGCACTCGCCTTGGCGAGGTTGTCCAGGTTTAGGCTTCCCGGTGTCGAGCCAGGGGCGCGGATCTCGGGACATGGACCCTGGACCCCGGGGCCCCGGCTCGAATGTGATATGTGCCTGGGACCCAGGGGCCCGGGCAAAGATGTGGAATGTATCGGGACGACCTCCCCAGAACCGCTATCGCCAGGGTGATGCTGTCCGGCTTATCGCGCCCTGTTGGAGTTGTTCCGGGTGCCGCGTCCAAGACACGCACTCACCTTGGCGAGGTTGTCCGGGTTCGGGCTTCCCGGTGTCGAGCCAGGGGCGCGGATCCCGGGACATGGACCCTGGACCCCGTGCCCCGGCTCGAATGTGATATGTGCCCGGGACCCAGGGGCCGGGGCAAAGATGTGGAATGTATCGGGACGACCTCCCCGGAACCGCTATCGCCAGGGCGAAGCTGTCCGGCTTATCGCGCCCTGTTGGAGGTGTTCCGGGTGTCGCGTCCAAGACACGCACTCGCCTTGGTGAGGCTGTCCGGGTTCAGGCTTCCCGGTGTCGAGCCAGGGGCGCGGATCCTGGGACATGGACCCTGGACCCTGGGGCCCCGGCTCGAATGTGGCGGGCCCGGGTGGCCAATCCTGGGACGCACGTTTGTCGGGCAAGGGGCGCTCGACGACGAGCGCTGCGCTCACCACATGCGGGGTTGCCACTATGTAGAGCAGCAGGGGCTCATCTTGAGCTGATGTCACAAGGACAGGGGGAGTTGTCAGGCACCTCTTGAGCTTGTCGAGGGCTTGATCAACCTCATCCATCTAAGTGTACTGCCCGGTCTCCTTTAGAAGCTTGAAGAGGGGGAGGGCACGCTCCTCTAGCTTGGAGATGAAGCGGCCGAGTGCAGGCACACACCTGGCTAGCTTTTGAGCCTCCCTGAGCGAGCTGTCCCTCCCCGGGTACCTGCGCAGGATGGTCCTCGGGGCCGAAAGTGATCTAGGCGTCCGACCACTTCAGCCTCCGAGCGGCCGCTGGGCCCAGGGTCGAGGCCAGTAACTCGCGCTTCATGGCTTGGAAGCCACGGCGCGAGGAGCGGGCGTGCACCTTGCCATCGAGGGTGGCGAGCACGTTCTCGGGTTCTTAGAACTCGAGAGGTTGCTCCGGATCGGGAGTGGGCTTCAGATCGTTGACCGGCCTGACCGTTGCCCCAAATCGGACCGTCCGCCAAGGGATCGGACCGTCCGAATCAGGGCGATTGGACCGTCCGCCTAGGGACCGGACCGTCCGAATCGTCCCGATCGGGCTTGGCCTGCTACCGCTCCTGCCGGAACTTCTTGACCTGCTCGGCCAAGTTCTGGACGGCACGACACTCCGTGAGGTCGTGCGAGTCCGTCTCGTGGACAATGCACCACTTTTGGGCCGTTGCCGGCGGAGGCGGCGCACGTGCGGCCCGTTGCCGCTTGCCGCTGTTGTCGTCCCCGCGGGCGTCGTCGGCCCGAGGGGCACCCACAACAGTCAAGGCGAAGTTCTTGGCGGCTGCCTTGTCCTTTTGGCACTTCCTCCTGTCCCGATGCGACGCGGAGCGTGAGGACTCGCCGTCCTCTTCAGGGCCCTCGTCAGGGGCCTCAAGGCGTGGCCTGTTCCACGCCCGGGCCTCCTCCTTGCGGGCGCAGAGGTCGGCAAGGCTAAACAGCTCAGCTGTGGTCTGGACGTCGTGGGTGCCCAGCTTCTCGAGCATGCGTTTGTCACACACGCCCGAGCGAAAAGCGTGGATGACCGCGTGAGGAGCGATGTGTGGAATGGTGTTACGGACCTGGCTGAAGCGCTGTAGAAAACGCCTCAGCGACTCTTCCTTGCCCTGACGCAGGGCGTGGAGGTCCGCCTCGGTCCCAGGGCGCGGGAAAGTGCCCACAGAGCGAGCTGAATAAGATGAACAGTAGCGAGAGAGCGAGCTAGAGCCAGAGATCGAGCACCCCCGCCTCCAAGAGCCCTCAGACAAAAGTCCCCATAGGCATGGATCCTCCTTTTATCGATCAAGGGGAGTCCACAGTGCCCAGTACATAGAGAAAGCTAGCTACGATTTGTCTTGTCGCACGCACGCGGCCGCCTGCCACGCCGCGCCGGAGGGACGTCTAGTCGCCGCCTGGCTCGGCTGCTACATGTTTGGTCGGCACGTTGCCAGGCTGCTATGGGCGGCTGGAGTATGGAGATGTGATAGTGCACGCCCTTGCCGCCGAAGTTAAAAGTCTCTGACTGCACGGTCGTATGTCCATGGGGGGCCATCATGAGACGTCCACGCGTGGCAGAGCAGGCGACAGGGGGGCCATCACGGGAGACCCACGCGTGGCGAAGCAAGCAACAGGGGTGACACGCCCCGTCGCCTCGCCATTAATGCAGGTAGTTGGAGAGTTGGTCCGCTCGAGTCAACCTCGTGCCCGGGGCAGAGAGCTCATCGAGCCCTCCGCGCACACAAGGCGCCGAGCTCCTCGGGGACAGAAAATGTGAGCCCCAAGCCCGGGGACGAGATCCGGGGCTTGGGAACGGAGCTTCCCGGGACCAGGGATGAGACCCGGGGCCCGGGCATGGAGCCTGTGGGCCCTGGGACCGGGGGTAGCGAGACCGTGGCCCGACCATGGAGCGTCCCGGGACCGGGCGCGAGACCCGGGCCTGAGAAATCCCAGTGATGTGTCCCAGGGGTGTGCCCCGGGAAGGGAGCTGTGGGGCCCGGGCCAGGGAGCGAGACCCGGGCCCGGGAAGTCCCAGATATGTGTCCTGGGGGTGCGCCCCGGAGCCGAAGCCGAGGCCCTGGGCACAGGGGCAAGACCCAGGACCGGGAATGTCCTCGGGCCCCCGGTACTTGACCGGGAGATGGCTGTAGCTGGCTGTCGCCGGTGTAGAATGTGGCCTCGGAGGAGCTGACGTGGCCGAAGACCCATGCGTCCCCGGAGTAAGTGGGACCCCCAGTCCCGTTTCACCGACATATACTACTCGGGAAAGACTACAAGGTTAAAGATCCTGACTTTAATGTTTAATTGTCTTCACAATTAAGCACAAAGTCGGGGGCTACACCTAATAGGTGCGCCTATTCAGCGCACACTATTCATACATCTACATGAAGCCCTTCATAGCCTCGCTGCCTACTGACATGAAGCAGGACTCGGGAAGAAGAAGCACTCAGACAAAGAGTACTCGGGAGCAATGCACTCGGGCAATCTTCATCGTGGAGGATGAGCACTCAGCATCAGCTGTGACTCAACTATGAAGGTCTCAGGGGCTACTGTGGAGGCCATGGGCCCTGGGTACCTCATCACAAGCATATGGGCCACTCGGATAGAGGATGGGCCTAGCCTTGTAATTAGAGATATAGTAGCACCCGGTAGACTTTGCCTTGTATAATAAGGAATATACAGTCCTAGTCGGGTAGATTGTATCTCTAAGAGGAGATCTCTTGGCCGTATCCGGCTGGGACTCATACCTTGTACCTCTATCCTCAGTATATAAGGGGAGGCAGGGCGTCCCCTGAGGGCACGAGCTCATAGAAGCAAACACAAATCCTCAAAGGAATAATACCACAACTGGAAGTAGGGTATTACCTCACATTGAGGGCCTGAACTAGTATAAATCTTCTGTGTTCCTTTGCAATCCACCGAGTTTCCCCTTGCCGAGTAGCCCTATAATCATATTGCCAGTGTAAAACATCGACAAGCTCGCACCCCCGCTTGAGACTCGCGCGATTCCGCTCCCCCACATCCATTCCAAACTTCCACTAGCATTTCCCCCAAATCTCCTCACTCCCAGTAATGCCGAGAGCCCCGTTTGAGATCCCGGAGATGTCCGTGGGAGCTTGGCCGATTTTGGACTGCGGTTTGTTGAAGCTAAAGTACTTGGAGAAACATCTGAGATTGCAGCATCATGATGTCATTCATTGGCATGCCGCTGAAGGAGAATCCATGCCGGCGCCCCAATCTGGTGAGACCGTTGTCTTCACTTCTTTCTTCGTTCGCGGTCTTGCCCTCCCTTCATCGGATTTTCTTCGCCAACTTCTTTCTTTTTATCAAATAGAGTTGGTGAATCTGAATCCCAACTCTATCCTGCAAATCTCCATCTTCACCACCTTGTGTGAAGCTTTTTTGGGGGTTAAGCCCCATTTCAATCTTTTTCGATATCTTTTCCATATCAAGCCCCAGCCATCCAAAAATAAAGTCCAGGTTATTGGGGGAGCCGGTCTCCAACTTAGGAACGAAATGAAGAAAATCTATCTCCATGTTCCTTTGAAAACCTCCCGCAAGGGGTGGCATAGAGAATGGTTCTATTGTTCCAGTCTTGAACCTTCTCTTCCCCCTTTCATTGGCTCTCTACCAACAATTCTGCCCAGTTGGTCTTCAGTGCCAAACTATGAGGAGATGGGCCAAGCATACCAGTTGATAGAGAAGATTGCTCTATTGAAGAGCTCGGGGTTGACTGGTCCCTGGGTGGCGAGATGTTTCTTGAACTGTCACACCAGGCCTTTGAAGCTTAGGAGCCACTTCAGTTGGGAATATCAGGGCAAAGCTGATCCCAACCGTGAATACCCTAATTTAGCCAATAAGAACAAGGTCACCGATACCTTGCTTGGCTTTTTTGTTAATGGGGTAGTGGAGACAGAAGACACAGAGCACGCCACCATGCCCTATAGCTAGAATAGGCCTCGGCCGCAGGTAATCTTGAGAAACTAATATTGGATCTTTATCCTTCTGTGATGAATGTCTATGGATGTCTGTCTGGGATTGTTCTACAATGCATGATATATGTCTTTGGAACACTTGCAGGATTGCGAGGAGTTTGATGATGACTCCTAGAACCAGCCGGCCATCAAAACAAAGAAGAGGCTAGCCAGCCCTTCTCCTGCCCAACCCAGCTCCAAGAGGGCCGGGAAGAAACCAATTGAAGATCCTGGCAAGAAGAAGACAAGCACGCCGAGTGTAGCACTGGGGAGCTTGAGGATCAAGGACCCTACCAGTTTAGCTCCCAGGCCGCCAAGCCCAAGACCGGCATCTCCAAAACCGAGGCCAACAACACTGAGCCCAAGGCATCACCACCGAATTCAAGATCAGCAACATCAAGCCCAAGGGCTGCTCCGCCGAGTACAAGATCAGCAACATCGAGCCCAAGGGCAGCACCACCGAGTACATCGACACCCCAGTCGGCTGCGCTAGGAACAGAGCTGACCAAAGCTAAATCGCCACCACCGACTGCCGTGCCAACTAGCCCAACAGCCGGCAGCTCTTCACCGTCGATATCTTCTAGAGCCCATCTTGGAAGTTCAAGACCTCCAAGAGGTAAGCAATCTTCAATCTTCTGAGAGTCTTGAACGATGTGATAGTGTCTTGATATCTGGCATTTTGTGCAAGAAACGAGTTGACATAGATCCCAAGGGGATTATGCCAGCAGCTCCTATCACTGAGCCAATCCCAGCCGAGCCAGCTCTAGCAATTGCACTTGCCGAGCCAGAGACTGCTCTAGCTGCTGAAGCTGAAGCAGTCTTGACGGCAGGATCACCAGCTCCGGCCAACCAGGAAGCAAGCATTGTAGTTATTGCTCCAGCCCCCCAAGCAGATCCTTGAAGCCCCTGCAGCCGCCGAGTTCAGAGCCAGGACCCCATCGCCGTCAATTTCGTCGTCTTCTGATGAAGTAGACCTCCCGAGGCTTGAAGCCCCTCCTCGCAACTTCCCAAGAACGTTTCATTGGGTCTCCCTCGAGGGAGTTGCGGAGAGCTACAAGCACGATGAGTAAGCAGCATCGACAGAGCGCGAAGTTCTTCTACGTGTTGCAATTGTGACGTCTAGGGGAGTCTAGGTGTGGGTGCCATGGGCCCTGGGTATCTCATGACAAGCATATGGGCCACTCGGATAGAGGATGGGCCTAGCCTTGTAATTAGAGATATAGCTAGATTCAGCAGACTTTGCCTTGTATAGAAAAGCATATACAGTCCTAGTCGGGTGCGTTATATCTCTAAGAGGAGATCCCTTGGCGTAATCCGGTTGGGACTCCTACCTTGTAACCCTGTCCCCCAGTATATAAGGGGAGGCAGGGTGCCCCATGAGGGCAGGTTGAGTTGGTTCACCAGAATCACCACCACAAATCCTCAAAGGAATAACACCACAACTGGACGTAGGGTATTACCTCACATCGAGGGCCTGAACCAGTATAAAATCTCTTTGTGTTCCTTTGCAATCCACCAAGTTTCCATCCGCCGAGTAGCCCCATATATTTATTGCCGGTGTAAAACATCGACAGTTGGTGCGCCAGGTAGGGGCTTCGGCGCGATCTACATCTACAAGCTCGATGGATCCAGCAATCGGAGTCGACGGTGGCAAACTCTCCCCCGGAGATACAATTGCATTCAGAAGCCTCGACTTCGTCGCCGACCAGATCGGCAATCTCACCTTGGCCGACTCGGACTCGATCCAATCTGTCAGGGAACCGGCTGACTCCGCGCCAGTCGGTCCACACGACGCTGCAGCAACCCTCATCAACTTGCTGCAGCAGTCTTCATCTTGTCCGGGTCTCGTGACAACTCCTTCCTTCGGTGTTCGACTCGGACTCGACTTTGAGCCGGCCAAGATCGAGCTAAGAAGGGAAGAGATCGTCAATCTCCCGTACAGACTCGGCAACACCACGGATATCTTCAGACAACATCCGACGCGGCAAACCCAGTCCTCTGGAGTTCGATTCGGATACGGCCCAGAGCCGCTCGAGATCGGATCTAGGGAGGTCGGAGTTATAATCACCCCCACCAACTATTCCGACTACGACTCTGAGTCGGACTACGACTCTCAGTCGGATTCCGACCCTAAGTCGGACAGCAGTTCGGCAAGCTTCTCCCCGCCACGAGAAATCTTCATGGCATCCAAAGGCTCTACTCCTACTCAGGAATCACGCCAACTACACGAGCAGCAAGAGGAGGAAGCACGCCGACTGCGAGTGCAACAAGAGGAAGAAACAAGACGCCGGCGTGACGATCTACGCAGGGCCGGGCAGACTGTACAGCAACAAATCCTCCAAACCCGAGTCAGCGACCACGACGTCTTCATTACTCCTCAACAGAACATCGTGGCCGCTGCGACACTCCAGTTCGGGCCTGATCACCAGGCCACCCCGACGATCGCAAGGATAAAAGCCATGCTTACCGCTGCTGCATGTCAGCAACTCCAACAGTCGGGTGATACCCTCATACCGACCAACCGGTCGACATCCCCAACGGCAGTCTCATCTACCTCAAAGCGACACCGAGCGGCTAGCTCCAGTCAGCCGCATACGGAGGACGTCAGGCGTCACTCGACAACCCCAATGACAACCGGCGACGTCAAAGCAACCGTCAGGACAATCAGGACCTCCGAGACCGACTATGACGCGACCTTCAGCAAGACATCATCACTTGGCGCCGTGAACGAGAAGAAGATGAGCAACGCCAACTGGAAGACAAGAACAAGCGTTTCGGCCTCCACCACGAGCGGTTTCGCCGCCATATTCGGAGTCGGAGCCCTCATGAAATCATAGAGTCATGGCTAACTACCTCCCAGTCGCTTTAGCCGACTCAGCGAGGACATGGCTAACAGGACTTCCCAAGCAATCAATTGGCTCCTGGGGAGAACTCCGAGAACGCTTCATCGCCAACTTCCAGGGAACATATGAGAAGCCATCTTCCGAGTACGACTTATATCAGTTGCATCAAAGGAAGAACAAGTCTCTTCGTGACTTCATCAAGAGGTTCTCTGAGAAGAAAAATTCAATCCCGAAGATCAAGGACGAGGTCGTCATCACCATCTTTCGAAAAGGAGTCAAAGACACCTCGTTCATCGACAAATTCACTCGGAAGCCTCCTAACTCTGTCAAGGCTTTATTCGACATGGCGAACAAGTACGCCGACTCGGCTGACCCTGTGGCTGAGGCCCTCAATGACAAGAAGGCACCCTGACAAAAGAAGCGGGAGAGCACCAACGACGCGGTCCCGACTAAAGTCGGGAGTCACAAACACAAGTCAGACGGCTTCATTGTGGCAATCGGTCACAACCGTCTTCGACTTTCAACAACTGAAGATTATCAGGACAAGAAGTGACAAGCTCGGGGGCTCAAAAGCCCGAACGCAAGGATGGCATCCCCACTCCCAAATACCGAACAGCTAAGTCGCTTCCTAATAAATATTTCTTCACTCGGCTTTAGCAATGCCGCAGCCGCTTACACCTAATAGGTGTACAAGCTGCACTTTTTTCTGTTTTTGCTCTTAAATGATTGCAAAAGTACTCGAGTAGCATAAATCCTAATCCGTGAAACTTTGCTCCAAGAAAGACGAACTCAAGTCACCCAAAACGCGTGTCTGGGAAAGAGCCATGAGCCAATTCTCGACGCTAGGGGTCTATGACTAGTCGGGCAGAGTGCTTAAACATAAGGAGTAAACTACTCGAGGAAATTAATATCAATAAGAGGAAGAGCTCGTATTTACATATATTGTAAAATACGCTTCATTCGGGTGATTGTTTTCATCATCAGATGCTACTCATCCGGTATCTTTATAGTGCAGGGCCAGTTCCAGATACGCGTGACAGGAACTCAGGGCTGCGAGCCTATCTCCTAAGCTCAGGGGCTGGACAAGTCTGCCAAAATACACTCGGGATGCTCCACGAGGGCTACTGACCGAGTACTTGCGCTAGTCGGGACGACATCTTCCCCTGCTACGCTCCATGTGAGCTGACAACTGACCTCCGGCGCTAGTTGAGGGTCGTATACTACTCGACTGGGTAAGGTACGCCCCATGAGGGTTGCTAGCCGAATCCTACGCTAACGTTAGGTTTTCGGGTACCTTGTTCGTCGCAACTCGGCTAAGTAGGGTACGCCCCATGAGGGTCGCCAGCTGAATCCTATGCTAATGCTGGGTTCGGGTACCTTATTTGGTCACAACTTGTCAATCGGGTATGCCCAGAGGGGTCGCCACCGAATCCTATGCTAATGCAAGGGTCGGGTACTTATTTGGGCCATAACTCTGTTGGATAGGGGGTACGCCCCCCATGAGGGTCGCCAGACGAACCCTTTGCTAATGAAAGGTTCGGGTACCTTGTTCGGCTTTACCCAAGTGAGAGAAGACTTACATCATCAAAGCGCATCCAGTCTTCTCATGCACCGCGTCACACCTGAGGAGGGCAAGCAGATCCTGCAACATACCTACTCGGGCACCTGTGGCAACCAGGCTGCATCCAGAACATAAGTCGGAAAGGCTTGCAAATAAGGATTTCTCTGGCTGATTGCGGTTACCAACACCAAAAAACTTATCCTGACATACGATGGATGAAACTTCTATAGAGCTATGCTGGGTAGGTTGGCTCAGGCCGGCTTGTTTGGTAGCAGCCACCAAGATATGAGTTCCTACAGTAGCATGCTCCATGTGGGCCGCCCGCAGGCTGAGTTGAAATTATAGCGCTGGTGCTACCAACAGGAGCCGATGAGGTAAACAGATATGCTTCATGAGAGCCTTACTGCTAAACATATATGTTTGGGTATCTGTTTTATCCACCAGGTCTCGAGGATATATCCTTACATGGATCACAAGCTGGTCTTCATTAAAATTGGGGATGCAGGTATCTTTCTCGAGTACACCTGACCACGCCGTGGATTTATTTTCATAAAGTGGTACTAGGCCTACATGCGTGGCTATCAGTTGCCATGAGCAACATCATTCCAGCCGACATGACGCTGAAGAGTCTAACTTTCGAGTAGTGCACTACTCGGGAGAGACTAAATTTCTTATTCCCACTGACATGACGCGGAGGAGTCTAACTTCTGGGTGGGACACCAATCGGGAAAGAATATAAACCCCCCTTTTCCAGCTAACATGACGCTGAAGAGTCCCATATACGAGTAGCATCCTACTCGGCAAGACTATAAACACACATTCCGACAGACATGAAGTCGAAGAGTCCTACATACGAGTAGTTCCCTACTCGGTAAGACTATAAATCATATTCCGGTTGACATGATACCGAAGAGTCTCATATACCAGTAGTAATCTACTCGGGAAAGACTTCTAGGTTAAAGATCTTTGACTTTATGTTTAATTGTCTTCACAATTAAGCACAAAGTCAGGGGCTACACCTAATAGGTGCACCTATTCGGTGCACACTATTCATACTTCTACATGGAGCCCTTCATAGCCTCGCTGCCAGCTTACATGAAGCAGGACTCAGGAGAAAAAGCACTCGGACAAAGAGTACTCGGGAGCAATGCACTCGAGAAGACTTCACCGTGGAGGATGAGCACTCGGCATCAGCTGTGACTCAACTATGAAGGTCTCAGGGGCTACTGTGGGTGCCATGGGCCCCGGGTACCTCATGACAAGCATATGGGCCACTCGGATAGAGGATGGGCCTAGCCTTGTAATTAGAGATATAGCTAGATTCGGCAGACTTTGCCTTGTATAGAAAGGAATATACAGTCCTAGTCAGGTGCGTTATATCTCTAAGAGGAGATCCCTTGGCCGTAATCCGGTTGGGACTCCTACCTTGTAACCCTGTCCCCCAGTATATAAGGGGAGGCAGGGCGCCCCATGAGGGCAGGTTGAGTTGGTTCACCAGAATCACCACCACAAATCCTCAAAGGAATAACACCACAACTGGATATTACCTCACATCGAGGGCCTGAACCAATATAAAATCTCTTTGTGTTCCTTTGCAATCCACCGAGTTTCCATCCGCCGAGTAGCCCCATATATTTATTGCCGGTGTAAAACATCGACACTAGGTATGTAGCGAATGTTGCCATGTTGAGTTCTTGATAGTTTCTCTTGATTTGGTACTCTACCATCTGACTCTGTTTTCCTCTGTTTTGCTCTGAGCAGAAAATCATCGACCGCTCTGAGAAAATAAATAAGGTCCTGACCGAGCTCGCCCCCCATCTCCAACAACTAGGCCAGCTCCAGGTGGCAAGGACGTCCTCAAGTGGACTAGCCAGGAGAGGGAAACATGGCTGAGGGGAACAGTGGATAAGCTCAGGGATGAAAACTGGGCATTAGGCAACAAGATCAGAAGTAAGTCTTCTGCGTTATTCTTCCGAGTAAATCCCAAGTAGATTTCTCCAACTTTGTTGATTCTGACTGCCTTGTTGAGTTTTGACTGCAATCTTGAGTTCTTGACTATTCTAATTTGCAGCCCTCGAAGCCGAGTTAAAGGCCCAGGCAGAGGAGAAGAAACAACAAGATAACAAGCTGAAGGAAATAGAGAAGGCCAAAGCCGAAGTGGAGAAGGCCAAAGCAAAGGTTGAGGCCGACTATGCTACTAAGTCTCTTACCTGACAATGATCTTAATCCGTCTTCTTGTTGCTTCGACTGCATGTCTTGGCTAACAAGTATACTTGTTGATGCATCTGAACAGCTTCAAAAGCCAATGCCCAGATCTAGTTTAACGCCTTTGCAGAGGACATCAATATTGTCAAGGAGTCACGGGAAATCCTCATCGGATCTGTGAAAGGGCTCCTGGACATTATGGAACCTCATCATGCTGGGACTAGCTCCAGTACCGTCTCCCAGGTACAGGCACACCTAAGCGAAGCCCCGAGTATCTTGAAGAAGTACTCGGATGAGCGTGTAGCTGTCGGTGTTGCCCAAACTCTTGCCATGACCAAGTCAATATACCCTAGGGTTGATATTAAGGCCATTGGTGAGGGCTTTGCCGAGGAGATGACTCTCGAAGAGGCACTGGAGCTGATTAGCTAGGCGAGGCCAACTGCAGAGGCAATAGCTAAGGACTTGGGTATGTAAGAGCAAAACAATTATGCTGTCGGTGTATATAACTTTTGTGAGGATATTTGTAAATATCTGTAAAATGATGCCAAGTACTTGCTTTTTCTTAGTCGTCATTAGCTTTACCTGATTACGTAATTCTGCGCTGAGTAGATCAATAGGAACTTAAGACAAATCGTTCACTTCTAAAAGCTATACTCGGGCAAACTTATCATAATCGTTGTAAAACTTCATAACTTAGATAAAACAAGATCGGATTTTTTAACAAGTCACATAATACATGCAGCCCTCGACTCACTACTCGGTTGAAACAAACAATGTAGTGAGTCAGGGAGAAAAATCTATATACATATGTATAGAGGAAATACAAGACTCAGGTATAGAAAGGACGTAGCTGTTTTATATTCCATGAGTTGGTGACTAGGGCACCATCTTTAGTCTTTAGTCGGTAGGCGCCCGGGCCCTTCCCACAAAGGGGATAGTTTATGCCTGTCTTTGGTGGTTTGTATTTTTCTCAAGACAGGATCACCCACCAAAAAGGTGTGGCCATGAACATTTCGACTATGATAACGACGCAGGCCTTGAAGATACCTTGCCGACTAAAGAGTTGAGATGTCCCTTGCTTCCTCCAATTGATCGAGTTCGACCAATCGGTCTTCGTTTGATTTGTCTTTTGAGTGGGCCCGAACTCACGGAGAGCCGAACTCCAACTCAGTTCGTAACACATTGCCCTGTTGCCTGACTAACCGTGGTTCTTAGAGACCAGAGAACGGATGGGAGCTCTTGTACCCACCGCCTTGCATATGGTTGTAGTCGGTCGAACACCCTAGCCTTGATAACTTGTAAGACCATGCCATTAGCACGCTCAACCTGCCCATTGCTCCGTGGGTGTGCCATAGAAGCATAATAGATCTTGATGCCAAAGTCATCATAGAAATCTTGAAACATGCCGCCAGTGAACTGAGTACCGTTGTTCATTATGATGCAGTTAGGAACCTCAAATCGGTACAAAATACTCATGATGAAGTCCTTTGCTCGTGCCGCTGTTATGGTAGCAATGGGTTTTGCCTCAATCCACTTTGTGAATTTATCCACTGCGACGAACAAGTGTGTGAACCCTCCTAGCGCTTTTTTGAACAGCCCAACCATGTCAAGCCCCCAAACTGCAAAGGGCCAAGAGATTTGAATTGTTTGAAGTTCTTGAGCTGGAAGATGTGTTTGCCATGCATAGAATTGGCATCCCTTGCATGTGCGAACTATGTCTTTAGCATCTGTTACCGCAGTTGGCCAGAAGAAACCCTGTTTGTAAGCCTTTCCGACTAACGTCCTGGATGCAGCATGGTTGCCACAAAAACCCGAGTGGATCGACTGCAGAATCTGCTTGCCCTCCTCGGGTGTGATGCAACGCATGAGGACTCCGGATGTGCTTCGACAGTATAGGTCTTCTCCGACTACAAAAATTTTTTTGCTTCGACGTTGAATCCGCTCGGCTTCACTGCGATCTTCTGGGAGTTCTTCGTCCAATAGGAATTTGATAACTAGAGTCCACCAATCTTGAGAGATGATTAGCACTGCATTTGTTGCCGGGGTAGGTTCAGCCCCCGACTGTTCATGCCCTGGTTTCTTCTTGACTGATGGCTCCAGTAGTTGCTCGACAAAAATCCCAGTCGGGACCACTTCTCGTTTGGATCCCATGTTGGCCAATTCATCTGTAGCTTCTTTGTATTGTCGTAGTACATGAGTTATCTCTAGCCCATCAAACCTGTTTTCTATCTTTCGGGCTGCCTGACAATATGCCGCCATAGTATCATCGAGACATGTACAGTCTTTCATGACTTGGCTGACCACGAGTTGAGAATCCCCGCGTACGACAAGTCGGCACATGCCGAGTGATATGGCAATGCGGAGCCCGTGGATGAGTGCCTCGTACTCAGTGAAATTGTGGGAAGCCGAAAAGTGAATCTGGAGGATGTACTAGAGTTTTTCGCTAGCGGGTGACATCAGCACGATGCCAGCCCCTGCGGTGCCGATCCATAGAGAACCGTCGAAGTACACCGTCCAGTACTGTAGCTTGTCCGTGTTTGTAGTCGTCTAAACTTCTGCCCACTCGGCCACAAAGTTGGCTAGAGCTTGAGATTTGATTGCTGTCTGTGGTTGAAAGATAATGTCAAACGCCATCAACTCGAGCGCCCATTTAGCGATTCTGCTAGTGGCCTCGTGGTTATGTAGGACGTCCCCGAGTGGATATGATGTGACAACAGTGACTTGATGCGACTAAAAATAGTGCACCAACTTCCGAACAGTGATGAGTAAGCCATATAACAGCTTCTGGACTTGAGGATATCTCATCTTGGAGTAGGCTTGGACCTCACTGACAAAGTAGACTGGCCGTTGAATTTTCTGTATATGGCCTGGCTCCGCTCAGTCGACTACTAGCACCGTGCTGACTACCTGAGTCGTTGCCGCCAGGTATAACATTAGTGGTTCCTGTGGCATGGGTGACTCCAATACGAGTGGTGATGTGAGAAATTTTTTGAAGTCTTCGAAGGCTTGCTGGGCTTCGGGTGTCCATTGAAAATTGTCCACTTTCTTCAGTAGTTTGAAAAAGGGCATGCCCCGTTCACCAAGTCGGGAGATGAATCGGCTGAGTGCCGCCATGCAGCCTAGTAGCTTTTGGACATCCTTCTGGCTAGTTTGGGGTGCCATGTTCATGATAGCATTGATTTTCTCTGGATTGGCCTCGATGCCTTGATGTGATAAGATGAAGCTGAGCAGCTTTCCGGACAGTACACCGAAGGTGCACTTGTGGGGGCCATGGGCCCTGGGTACCTCATGTGAAGCATTAGGGCCACTCGGATAGAGGATGAGCCTAACCTTGTAATTAGGGGTACAATAGGACTCGGCATACATTACCTTGCACGATAAGGAAAGGATATAGTCCTAGTTGGGCACGTTGTATTCCTATAAGGAAATC
This sequence comes from Oryza meyeriana var. granulata, assembly GCA_003991445.1. Taxonomy (NCBI): domain Eukaryota; kingdom Viridiplantae; phylum Streptophyta; class Magnoliopsida; order Poales; family Poaceae; genus Oryza; species Oryza meyeriana. The sequence continues at coordinate 31,725 of RYFJ01000128.1, forward strand.
CCTTGGTCGGAGTCCGACTGGGATTCCTACTCTGTAACCTTGTCCCCCGGTATATAAGAGGAGGCAGGGCGCCCCCTGAGGGCATAGCGCAAATCTCACCAGAGAAACCTCAAAGGCAATACACCACAACTGGACGTAGGGTATTACCTCATCTCGAGGGTCTGAACCAGTATAAATTGTTTCATGTTCCTTTATAATCCATCAAGTTTAGGTCTCACGAGTGGCCCCATATTATTATTGCCAATACAAAACATCAACAGTTAGCATGCCAGGTAGGTGCATCGGCGAGATGAGGATTCAATCACCGAAGTCGACGGCATCAACTTCTTCCCCGGGCAAACAATCACCTTGAGAGCCTCAACTTCGTCGCCGACAAATTCGGCAACCTCACCCTGTCCGACTCGGATCCGATCCGATTGGCCAAGGACCAAGCCAACTCCGCGCCGATCGGCCTACGTGACGCTGCAGCGATCCTCAGCGATATGCTACGGCGGTCTCCAACATGCCCGAGTCTAGGGAGAACTCTTTCTTTCGGTGTTCAACTCGGACTCGGCATCGAGCCAGCAGAGATCGGGCTAAGAAAGGAGGAGATCGTCAATCTTCCGTTCGGACTCGACAATGCCGCGGATATCTTTGATCAACATCCGATGCGGCAAACCCGATCCCCTGGAGTTCGACTCGGATATGGCCCAGAGCCACTTGAGATTGGATCTAGGGAGGTCAAAGTTGTAATCACCCCTGTCAACTATTCTGATTTCAACTCTCAGTCGAACAGCACTTCGGCGAGCTTTTCTCCACTACGCGCGAAGTCTTCATCGCGTCCAAAGGTGAGGAGGCCCGCTGACTACGCGATCAACAAGAGGAGGAGGCCCGCTGACTGTGAGAAGAACAGGAGGAAGATGCAAGACGCCTACAGGACGAGCGCGATGCTCGCAACGACAATCTGCGCAGAGCCGGGTGCACTGCTCAATGGGAGATCCTCCAAACACGACGCTTTTTTAACTCCTCAACAGAACGTTGTGGCTGCTGCAACTCTACTGGATACACTGCAGTTTGGGCCTGATCACCAAGCCACCCCAATGATAGCAAGGATTAAAGCCATGATCACTGCTGCTGCATGTCAGCAGCGTTAACAGTTGGACAATACTCTCATATCGACCAACAGGTCGGCCTCTCCAACGGCGGTCTCATCTGCCTCAACACGACACCGAGTGGCCGGCTCCAGTCAGCCGCACACGGAGTCACGCCACACGTCACTCGGCAACCACAATAATGACCAGGGGCACCAATATGAAGATGACCGTCGGGATAACCAGAATGTCCGAGGCCGACTACGATGTGATCTTCTGCAAGACATCAATGCACGACGCCGCAAATGGGAGGAAGATGAGCGTTGCTGATTGGAAGACGAGAACGAGCGCTTCGGCCTCCACCATGAGCGGTTTCACCGTCATAGTCGGAGTCAGAGTACCAGCCTTCACCCATGAGCTGCAACTAGTTGACTGGCCATCAAGCTTCAAGCCGACTGGAATTGAAAAATACGACGGGAAGACCAACCCCGAGTCCAAGCTCACAGTTTACACTCTAGCGATCCGAGCAGCTGGAGGAGATCATAAGGCCATGGCTAACTACCTCCCAGTTGCTCTAGCCGACTCGGCGAGGACATGGCTAATTGGACTTCCTAAGAGGTCAATTGGCTCCTGGGGAGAACTCCGGGAACACTTCATCGCCAATTTCCAAGGAACGTACGAGAGGCCATCTTTCCAGTACGATCTGTATCAGTGCCATCAAAGGAAGAATGAGTCTCTTCGTGATTTCATCAAAAGGTTTTCTAAGAAGAGGAATTCAATCCCAAGATCAAGGACGAGGTCGTCATCACCGCCTTTCGAAAAGGAGTCAAGGATAAGTTCACTCGGAAGCCTTCAAGTTCTGTCAAAGCTCTATTGGACATGGCGAACAAATATGCCGACTCGGTCGACGCTGTTACTGAGGCCCTTGATGACAAAAAAGGCACCTCGATAGAAAGAGCGGAAGGACACCGATGACGTGGCCCTGACTAAGGCTGGCAACCGCAAACACAAGTCGGATGACTTCGTTGTGACAGTCGGTCACAATTGTCTTCGATCTTCTAGAACTGAAGATTATCAGAACGATAAGTGACATGCTCAGTGGCTTAAAAGCTCAAATGCAAGGATGGCATCCCCACTCCCAATTCGTGCAATACCGAATGGCTAAGTCGCTTTTTGATAAATATTTTTTCCCTTTATTTGATATTCTTTTCTAAATAGGCCAGGAGGCAACTCACTTCCCTATAGTTTGACTCCGATACGACTTAACGCCAGTCAGGATTGGACCTAGGGGGATGAGATCGTCAATTCCTTACTCGGCCTTGCCAATGCCGCAGCCGCTTACACCTAATAGGTGTACATACTACGCATTTTTCTGTTTTTACTCTTAATGGTAGCAAAAGTACTCAAGTAGCATAAATTCCGATCTGTGAAGCTTTGCTCCATGAAAGACGAACTCAAGTCACCCAAAACATGTGTCTGGGAAAGAGCCATGAGCTGACTCCTGACGCTAGGGGGGCTATGACTAGTCGGGCAGAGTGTTTAAACGTAAGGGGTCAACTACTTGAGGAAATTAATATCAATAAGAGGAGGAACACATATTTACATCTATTGTAAAATAGATAAATTTTCTTCAGATGATTGTTTTATTGTTAACGCCAAAATTTGGTAAGGCCCTGTATCAGATTCGGTCAAAGGGAAAATTGCAGTCAACTGGCGGAAATTGATCCAGAAGAGACCGATTCCGGGAGGGAGCCGTGAAGACCGCTGTTTGGCAGTTATCTACTGTATCTATTAATTACGCAAGTGTTTATCTTTAGGAAACCTGACCTCGTGTCCGGTTGGGCCTTGTTAGTGTTTTCTGTTATAATTAGGAAATCATGTACCGTGTCCAATAAGGACTCATGTAACTCGGGGTATAAATACGTACGTCCGGGGACCTTGTAAATTATCAATCGATCAATACAAATTCGGCACATTGCCACCCTTCTGACGGGATCTTGCTTCTCGAGCCGAGCTGCATCGGTTAGGTCCGACCTCCTGCGAGAGGGTAAGTCTCGTCACCCCGGCTACCTATCGGCTAGGACTTCCTCGGTTAGGTCCAATATTCTAGTCGGTTTATGGTAGTCGGCTTACCATGATATATTTACTTTATCTATGGTAGCATCAGTTCAGTTTGATCTGGTAGATTGATTAGGTATATCACATCACGCGTGCGTAGATCGTATCGGCTTACTGGGAGCGGTTTATCATCAGTTTGTGCTGCATCGGTTAGGTCCGACCTACTAAACTGCTAGCGATAAATCGTTCCTGCTCGGTTGATACTTTATGCGCAAGCGTCTTATCGGGGTGTATAGCCGGTAAGTTATCATGTTTTAGCATCACGATCGCATCAGATCTATCGGCTTATCGAGATCTCGTCATTATTATCAGTCTGTGCTACAACGGTTGGGTCCGATCTACTAGACTGAATAATAACGTTACTCTTAATAAGCCGATGGGTTTTATGCGATGTTGTTATCGGAGTGCTTAGCCGATAAGTTATCTCTTATTAAATATAGCCGATTATACTGCTTGTCTTGTTATACATTCTTGCCTGCATTACTGTCACGATCGGCTAAGGGCTAGCCGATTGGTTTACTCTGCCGATCCGAGTGCGAGCACAAGCAGGTTCCCGGGCACGACCTCAGCCAAGTTCCCGGGCACGACCTCAGTCAAGTTCCCGGGCACGACCTCAGGTAAGGACCCGGGCACGAGCATAGGTAAGAACCCGGGCACGGATTCGGACAGCAGATGAAGATCCCAGGCGCAGGTGCGAGCAAGGGCCCAGGCACGGGTGCGGACAATATCTTCGCGGCGATACCAATAACTTTAACCATGATCGGCTGGAGTTCATTTAATCTATTTACTTACGCATCCTGCTTGCTTACTTTATCAAGTTTACAGCTGATTTTTTGAGCATCCCTTCGATGATCGGCTAGTTTAATACTTGTTTATTATTATGTTATTGCTCATGCCATCATCGGCTTCTAGCCGATGTGTAAGTGCTACAGTACATATCAGCCATCGGCTGATGAGATGAGTCCAAGCCGGCTTCCAGCCGATTGGCTCACGAATTTGACATCTTTTCTCCTTGTCAATTGTAGGGTCAAATTGACTGGCATGCCTATGAACCTCAAGATTTTAGGACCTGCAATGGAGTGAAGCAAATCTCCCAGGCCTTCGCATGTCTCCAAGGCGCCGGACGGCCCCGGCGGTTTTCGGCGTCAACACGTTTTTGGCACGCCTGGTGGGACGCGGAGTTTCAACAATCAGATTGGCAACATGGCCGGAAAGGAAGTCAAAACAGACAACATAATTCCGGTCAGCATGGAAGATTTAATAGACGAACAAAAACAGCAAATTGAGCAAACTATGGCCAATTTTCAGAAGCTGTGCTTAGAGTCCTTCAGCATGACAAGGCAAGGGCCGGTTCAAAAATCCCAGTTTCCGAAGCCAATACTGGTTGGAGAATCGAGCCGTACGCCACCTGAGAGTCCACCGGTAAAACCCTTGCAAGAGATGGTGAATGAAACAGTTCATCATGCGCTCATCAATCAATCCGGGATTCTAGTGAACACACTTCACAATCTCATAAAGAAGACGGTGGATGGATCGATTATTCAAGAGCCTACTCGGGGTCCTGTTTTCCTCCCACCAAAGGTCGAACCAAATCAAGTTGCTTACAACGTCAGCAGAGACATACCAAAAAACCTGTTTACACAGAACCAGGCTGGGGGGCAACAGGATGTTCCTGCTGGATATCATCGGTCTGCTTATTATGGAGGATATCAGCAAAATTATCCAGGAGGCGGGGCCGATCCAGGTACTTACCAGAGGGAGTATCATAGACAGAATCGGCAACAAACTCCACCTGTCCAATACCAACAAGACAACCTAAGGGAGGAAGATCTATCAACTAGGGTTGCTGAAATAGTAAGGGAGCAGTTCGGGATCAAGCCCAAGGAACAAACATTTATGTATCGGCATCCATATCCTGAGTGGTTCGATAGGGTTCCATTACCACACCGATACAGGGTCCCGGATTTCTCTAAGTTCTCAGGGCAAGACAGCACATCTACAGTGGAACATGTCAGCCGATTCCTGGCACAATGCAGGGAGGCATCGGCTGAAGAGGCTCTGAGGGTTAGGTTTTTTCCCTTATCCCTATCTGGATCAGCTTTTACATGGTTCTCTTCATTACTGCCGAATTCCGTTTGGGGGTGGGCCGATCTAGAAAAACAGTTTCATAAATATTTCTTTGCTGGAATCCATGAGATGAGACTGATAGATTTGACATCGGTTAGGTAGCGGCCAGATGAAACAGTACCGGAATACGTTCAGCGATTTCGGGACGTCAGAAACCGATGTTACAGTTTAAACTTGAGCGATGGGCATCTGGCCGATCTGGCTTTCCAGGGTCTTTTGGCGCCAATAGAGGAGAGGTTTTCGTCACAAGAGTTCGAGTCCCTGGCGCATTTGGTACAAAAGGTATCGGCTCATGAAAGCCGATTTCAAGAGGCGAAAAAGGATAAATATCAGAGAAGGGTTGCTCAAGTTCAAGTTTATTCATCGAGCTCAGACGATGAGGGATCCGATGCTGAGGTTGGATTGGCGGAGTGGGCCAGGAACAGGAAATCAGTATCATGCCCATGGGTCAAGGATATCGGCAAAGAGGAGCAGTATGATTTTGATATTAGTAAAGCCGATAAATCTTTGACTTGCTGTTACAAGAGAAGCAGATACAACTGCCGCCAAATCACATGATTCCTTCAGCCGAAGAACTGAAGAAGAAAAGATATTGCATGTGGCACAATACTATATCACATCATACTAACGAGTGCAAAGTTTTTTGGCAACAAATTCAATCGGCTGTCGAGCAGGGAAGAATCAAATTCGAAGACAAGAAGCCGATGAAGATCGATGGACACCCGTTCCCCGTAAACATGGTCTATGCGGGATCATCATCAAGGGATCAGGCCGATGGAGCAAGACGTCAAAGATATAAATCAAGGATTACTTCATCGGATATGATAGAAAAATATTCTAGGTATGAAGAACAGAAGGATGGACCAGAAAGATATAATCCGCATTGGGACTGCTCGTTCTTCCGATTCTGCTGGGATCAAGGGATGAGACTGCCATCAGTTGAAGATTGCCCCGAGTGCAGTGATATGGGGAGTCGGCATGATCAGCAGCAGAGATTTTCACAGGATCGGTCGCTTGGAAAAAGAGCATCGGTTCATAGCCGATTAGGGCCGATCCATGAAGAGTTCTTTGAAGAGGATGAAGAGGAAGCACGTGAAAAACAAGTCCAAAATCCTCAATGGTGCCCTAGTGGGATATTCACGAAGAATCAAAAGAGAAGGGCACAGCGACTATGACGCCGAGAACAACAGGGAGAATAGAGACAAGATCAGGAAGAGGCCGATCATCGTCACAAGAGAACTAAACAAGTATGGCGCGTGAAGAGAAAAGACGATGAAGCTGATCAATCGGCCCCAGCAAATATGGTGTTCTTTTTGCCTCGGGAGTATAAAGCACTTTCATCAGATGAAGAAGGCAATGAGGAGGTTTTCGCTCAACTAACGTTGCAACCCGATCAGGCCATATTTGATAAACCTGAAGAGTCAGAGCATCGGCACCTGAAGCCATTATATATCAAGGGCTATGTGAATGGGAAGCCGATGGCCAAGATGCTGGTTGATGGGGGAGCAGCAGTTAATCTCATGCCTCATGCCACATTCCGGAAATTGGGGAAGACTGCCGAAGATTTGATCAAGACGAATATGGTGCTAAAGGACTTCGGATGGTGAATTCGATCAGAGGCGAAAGGCGTATTAAACGTGGAGTTGACAGTGGGGAATAAGACATTTACCCACCACGCTTTTCGTCATCGACGGAAAGGGGTCATATAGTTTGCTTCTCGGCAGGGACTGGATTCACGCGAACTGTTGCGTGCCTTCGACAATGCATCAATGTTTGATACAGTGGCAGGGAGATCAAGTCGAAGTGGTCCTAGCAGATCGGTCAACCAACATTGCAATGACCGATTTGCCAGTCTGGGAAGCCGATGGTGTTGATTGCCTATCCGGGAAAGTATGGGAAGGAGACTATCTCAAGGGTCACTAAAGCCAAGGGATATAAGCCGATTCAGCCAAGTCGGCTCTGAATTGTTACTCTGATGGGCTCCATTGAAGACTTCGAGGGGAAACTGGGGCAAGGATTTACGTCGGCCGATGATTTGGAGGAGATCGACATAGGACCAGGAGATAAGCCAAGGCCAACGTACATAAGTAAAAGATTAAGTCCTGAACTTCGAGGAGAATTGATAACATTGTTGAAGGAGTATCGGGATTGTTTCACTTGGGAATACCATGAGATGCTAGGATTAAGCCGATCAATTGTTGAACATCGGCTGCCCATTAAACCAGGATATCGGCCGTTCAAGCAGGCTCCAAGGAGATTCAAGGCAGAGTTATATGAGCCGATCAAAGCGGAAATCACAAGGTTGTATGATGCCAAGTTCATAAGGCCATGCCGATATGCTGAGTGGGTTTCTAATATCGTCCCGGTGGAGAAGAAAAACGGAAAATTCAGGATATGTATTGATTTTCAGGATCTGAATAAAGCTACCCCCAAGGATGAATACCCAATGCCGATAGCGGATTTATTGGTGGATGCAGCCTCAGGCCACAAAATTATCAGCTTCATGGATGGCAATGCAGGATACAATCAGATTTTTATGGCTGAAGAAGATATACATAAGACTGCGTTTCGGTGTCTTGGAGCTATCGGCTTGTATGAGTGGGTAGTAATGACTTTTGGATTGAAAAGTGCCAGTGCGACTTATCAGAGAGCGATGAATTATATATTTCATGATCTCATCGGCTTGTTGGTAGAAATTTACATTGATGATGTGGTGGTTAAGTCTAAAAGTGAGGAAAGCCATATAGCTGATCTGCGAAAAGTGCTAGAGAGGGCCAAGAAATACAGGCTAAGGATGAATCCTAATAAATGCGCTTTGGTGTATCGGCTGGGCAATTTTTGGGTTTTATGGTTCATGAGCGAGGAATTGAAGTTAGTCAGCGAAGCATCAGGGCCATTAAGACTACAGAGCCACCAAGCAATAAGACAGAGTTGCAATCATTGATCGGCAAGATTAATTTTGTGAGAAGATTTATATCAAATTTGTCAGGGAGGATTGAGTCTTTTACTCCATTATTGAAGTTGAAAGCCGATCAAGAGTTTGTGTGGGGGGCAGCACAGCAGAAGGCATTTGACGAGATCAAGAATTATCTGAGTTCCCCACCTATTTTAATTCCGCCGCAGAAACGAGTGCCGTTCAGGTTGTACTTATCAGCCGATGAGAAATCCATCGGGTCTGTTTTGATACAGGAGTTTGAGGGAAAGGAGCGAGTTGTGTTTTATTTGAGCAGAAGGCTTTTGGATGCTGAAACAAGGTACCCTGCGGTGGAGAAGTTATGCCTGTGTTTATATTTCTCATGTACAAAGTTAAGGCATTATATCCTATCGGCTGAGTGTACAGTAGTTTGCCAGGCTGATGTGATCAAATATATGTTGTCGGCTCCAGTCTTGAAAGGGCGAGTTGGTAAATGGATTTTTGCTTTGATAGAGTTCAACTTAAGATATGAATCAGCTAAAGCAATCATGGGACAAGCAGTGGCCGATTTCATTGTACAACACAGAGGGGCTCATGAAGATTATGTAGAGCCGATCCCATGGACTTTGTTTTTTGATGGATCGGTTTGCAAGCATGGATCTGGTATCGGCTTGGTTATTATATCACCTCAGGGGGCAAGTTTTGAGTTTGCTTTTACGATTAAACCTTATCGGACTAATAATCAAGCGGAGTACGAGGCGGTATTAAAAGGGCTACAACTTTTAAAGGAGATTGGAGCCGATGTCATAGAGATAATTGGCGATTCTTTATTGGTGGTCAAGCAGTTGTCTGGGGAATATGAGTGCAGGGATGATGTTTTGAGGTCATATTATGAGGAGTGTAAGGATTTGTTGAAGGATTTCAAGATGGTATCAATAGATCATATTCCCAGGGAGCAGAATTTAGAAGCCAATGATCTTGCGCAGATTGCTTCAGGGTATCGGCTGAATAGGCAGGTTGAGGTTGAGATAGCCGATATTGATATTCAGAACAAGGCTGATGACTGGAGATAAGAGATAATTGATTATTTGCAAAATCCGTTCGCAAATCGTTTCCAGAAAAATTCAGTATAAAGCTACTAAGTATGTGCTGCTGTGATGGGGAATTGTATTATCGGACTTTTGAGGAGGTTTTCTGCTTAGGTGCTTGAATTTGGAAGAAGCCAAAGTGGTTATGTGCGAGGTGCATGAAGGCGTCTGTGGACTCATCAATCAGGCTTCATAAGATGAAGTGGTTTTACTGAGAAGAGTAGGATATTTCTTGGCCGACAATGCTGGAAGATTGCTTCAGGTACTATAAAGGATGTCAAGATTGTCAGAAATTTGGAAATGTTACAGCGAGCGCCCAGCATCGGCTATGAATCCTATCATCAAAACCGTGGCTGTTCAGAGGTTGGGGATTGATATTGATCGGCCAGGTTTTTCCTCCATCAAGTAAAGGCATAAGTTCATATTGGCGCGGGCGACAGATTATTTTACCAAGTGGGGTAGAGGCGATTCCTTTGAAGAAAGTTACGTCCAAGGAAGGCGATCGAGTTTGTAAAGGAGCATATAATTATATCGGTTTGGGATTCCTCAGACGATAACTACTGATCAGGGGTCTATCTTCGTGTCTGATGAGTTTCAACAGTTTTGCTGCCAGTATGGAAATCAAGTTGTTAAATTCATGCCTTATTATGCTCAGGCTAATGGACAGGCGGAAGCTTCTAACAAGAGTTTGATCAAGTTGATTAAGCGGAAAATTGATGAGCAACCGCGGCGATGGCATACTTCATTAGCCGATTCATTGTGGGCCTATCGGATGGCATGTCATGGATCTACTCGGGTGCCGCCGTATCAGTTGGTATATGGACATGAGGCAGTTTTACCGTGGGAGACTAACATCGGCTCTAGGAGGATTTCTTTGCAGAATCAGTTAACAGCCGATGATTATTATAATTTAATGACGGATGAACTTGAAGATTTGACTCAGAATCGGTTGAGGGCATTGGAAAGGATTAAGGAAAACAAGGCTAAGGCAGCTCGGCATTACAACAAAAAGGTGGTGAATAAATTGTTTGCCGAGGGAGATCTTGTGTGGAAGTTGATTTTGCCGATCGGTCCAGAGATAATAAGTTTGGAAAATGGTCACTAATTGGGAGGGGCCTTATCGGATTAATCGTTGATGTGCCTGGTAATGCCTATGTATAGAAGATCTTGACGGGATGGAGTTTGCTAAAGCGCTTAACGGGAAATATCTCAAGAAATACTATCCTAGCGTTTGGATCAATTCTTAAATCGGTTAAGTGCAGCCGATTTCTAAAATAGTTCGGAAAGCCGATGTTTTTGCATCGCCTAAAGATAGCCGATATCAATTGATATCGCCTTTAGATCAAATAAACAGAAATACTATCAGGAGTGACAAGGCAGGCAACAGAGCCGATCAAGATATATTGCAGGGCAACCAACATGTTTCATGAAGCCATGGTCTTAATTTACATGAATTTTTGGATCGTTTTGATTGCACGCAGGCGGATTTGGTCAACCTCATTAATGGCACGGATGTCGTCTTCATCGGAGCCCGGGATGCGTCTTTTTTCAAAATTCTTGCGCCGATGAATGACTTGACACACCGTCGCTGCAACCTTAGCTTCTTGGTCTTGGATAGCTTCGCACCAGGGCCGATTAAGCTGGGATTCTGTTGCTTCAAGATCCTTGCGAACTTTTTACAAGTTCTACCAGCAAACCGGCCTCCTTCTTCTTCAGTTGAGTCTAGCTTGGATTGGAGCTCTTGGGGCAGCTGCCATGTCATCAAGGCTTTTTTCTTCTCTATTTTTGGGCTGTAGCCGATCGGCTTGGGATATCTTTGGTAGTCTTCTGTTGGTCAGCACGATCGGCTATGCGCTGTCTAGCTTGATGAGTTTAAATCTGTGAGACTCCAGGTATGCTGCAGGAGTTAGTGCGTCGACGAGTTCTTCGGGCAGATGGTGTTCAATTTCTGCAAGCCTTGCCCGAATCGGCCCACAGTCTTCCACTAGCGCATCAATTGGTTTTCCAGCCCGATTGATGATGCTCGTTAAATAATCGTGCACATCGGCTGGAAGGACGGTTTGGTTGCTGCGCTAGTAGGCTTGTTTCGTCTTCTGCCTCCAAGTAGTTTGCCGATGTCAAAGGAAAACAAATCGGCTAAGGACTGCAAAAGTTGACATCGGTAAAAGGATCAGTAGAGGTTAAAAGTGAAGTATGGCATAAAGAGATTACCTGAGGAAGGACATCGGCAGCTCGGGTGGCATCGGATTCAGGGAGATGAATAGGTTGTTCTCGGATGGCCGATGTCAGGCGACGGAATAGGAACAGTCTCGTCGACGGCTGGAGGACTTGGTGCTGAGAGTGGGGCAAGCTGGAGAGGCCATCGGCTCAGTGCTTGGAGGGATGTCGGAAGAAGGTTGAGGTTCTGGAGCCGATGACTCGAGCTGGAAATGAAACTGGTAAGATGAATGAGAAAGCGGGTAATAATATCCGGACTTGGCGCATACCTGAGGAGATGAGGGAGCCAATGTTATTTGAGGAGACGATGGCATCGTGGGCAGTGACATCCGGCACCGGTTTTCTGCTTCTTGAGGCGAGGGGCGTGCGCTAACTTCTTGCATTTTTGTCCTATCGGCCGAGGCGCCTTGAGGAGATCCGATGGAGATGGAGCATCGCGCCCTAAGTTTGGAGTGGCCGATGGGGGTTGATACAGAATCGACCGACCACTGTTGCTTGTCGTTGGGGCTCAACGCTGGCAGCCTGCAAATTAAGAGTGAAGAGGGATGATTGGAGATGTGCATTTAAGGCTTGCGGGTGTTACCTCTTTATCAGATTCGATGTACTCGGCGTCGAGGCGGGAACAGTAGCAGGTGGCCGCTAAGCTGAATATATGTTTCTTCCATTCTGACCGCCATCGGACAAAAAGCTTGGTGTTGGCAGTGCAGACATACACCTCGGTGGCGGCGCCTAGAAGAAGAGGTTCTGTTAAAGTCTGCATCCGATCATACTCTAAGGCGTTGTTGACGTTGCCCCGGGCCTGAAGTTTATCGATGAAGAATAGGCCGATCGGAAGCTGACCAAGGCCAAGCTGGCAGGAGCCGACCGATGGATGGTAAAACTCATATGATGGTTGCGATCGGCCCAGAGAGAAGCCAGTTGGCAGCAGACGAGGGGTGATGGCCGATAAGAATATGGCCTTGGACTCATCATTAGTCCAAAGCGTTAAGTGGTCGAAGTTGGAAGCATTCTCGAATGATGATGCGTGATTATATGCAACTAGAGAGTGGCCTCCCTGGTGAAGCCATAATAAAACCCCTTTTGAACTACTGACTAAGTCCAGTGGGGTTATCTTGTCGCCAGAAAGGAGCTGATGCAGCTTCGCCCATGGAAACACATCGGCGTTGTAGATGGATCCTGGTCTTCTGTGTATCGGCTAGGAAGGATTGGTTGAGAAGAGAAGTCCCAGAGAAAGCCTTGGAGTGTAGACATTGAGCCAGAGTTGCGCAAAACCACCAAGGACCCCGAATATGGCCGACGGGCTGCCGGCGATAGCTTGGTCGCCACTTGGTGAGAGCAGCTGATAGGAGCGCCGAGGAGGAATTGCCCCAAGGGGATCTGTTTCCGATCAACCAGGCACTCTGCCAAAACAATGCATGTTGATCGTTGGGGCCGAGGGTTGCGCCGCCAAAAAACAAACCGTTCCAGCCATAAGTTCAGAAAAGCAACATGTTCCCGTCATCGACTGATCCAGTTCCCTTATATGAATGGATAATGTACCTGGGACCAGCCGCGATGTCTTTGCTTGGAGCCGATGAGCAGGCTTGAATCGGAGCTTGAAGGGGTCGATGTAGCTCGTCGTGTCAAGACAGGTGAGCATGGTCATATCCAGCAAGGTGGCGGTACATCGGCCCGTGACCGAACATGAAGGCATTGAGGGCATCAGCCAGAAGTATGAGGCCGATGCGAGCAGAGGTTCGTTCCTTCCATATTGGCCAGAGAGAGATTGAAATGCAGTGGCCGATATGTGATATCTCTACCCAGAGGTTCTCTTCATAAGCAGCCGATAACTCTGGTGTACCAATCTCTCACCCAGGCAAACTTGCTCGGCCAATGACCTGAAGCTATTGGTCCAGTCAACTGACTAGCATGGCCGAGTCTTGAAAGGAATACGCTGAGGTCTCTCGGCGCTATATAAAATCTGTGGATCTTCGCTACCCAATGGGGCCATGATAGAAAAAGTTAGGGTAATCGGTGCGGGGATCAAGATCTGGTCTCTAAGATGCTACAGTAAACAAGACACACGACGAAGATAGAAGAAGAACATGGCGGATTGGAGTGCATCTAGGCTACAAAATCGAGGAAGAAAATACCTCGGGCAGGAAAGATTACCTCAGACTGCGGAATGCTGATGCCCCATCGCGAGAAAGGAAGAAGAAAGCAGGAATCAACAGCCGAAGAAAAGGGTTTGCGACGGTTCATCTGGGTTCGCTGGAGCTTGTCGAAGTTTGGGAGATGAAGCGGTGTGCTCTGTGAATGTGAAAGCGTAAAAAAGGTGCTAGAAGGACGAAGCGTTTTATAGAGATATGATGACCGGCGGAATCGAGGCCGTTGGCACTGTTTCAACAATTATGGCAAGTGGGCTACCTTGGGCCGCCTCGGTATGGAAGAAATCTGGGCCCAAAAAAAGAATTTCGAAATTCCTATAGAAGAACTCCGAAATTGGGGCAATGTGTTAACAACAAGCCAAAACTTTGGTGAAGGCCCTGTATCAGATTCGCGTCCAAAGGATATGACATCAACTGCGAGAAATTGATCCAGAAGAGGACGAGTCCGAGAGGGAGCCGTTGCAAGAAGACCGCTGTTGGTAGTTATTACTGTATCTATTAATTAGGCCAAGTGTTCTATCTTTAGGAACCTGACCTACGTGTCCGGCGGCCTTGTTAGTGTTTTCTGTTATAATTAGGAAATCATCTGTACCGTGTCCAATAAGGACTCATGTTAACTCGGGTAGGTGCCCTCTATTAAATACGTACGCCCGGGCACTTGTAAATTATCATCGATCAATACAACAATTCAGCGCATCGCCACCCTTCCGACGAGATCTTGACTTCTCGAGCCGGGCTATGCATCGTTAGGTCCAACCTCCTGCGAGAGGTAAGTCTCGTCACCCCGTGCTACCTATAGGCTAGGACTTCCATCGGTTAGTCCGATATTCTAGTCGAAATTATGAGTAGTCGGACTTACCCGACTTTAATTTACTATTATCTAATGCCTCATCAGTTCAGTTGATCTCGTAGATTGATTAGGATTTATCACATCACGCATGTGTAGATCGTATTTGGCTTACTGGAGCGGTTATCATCAGTTTGTGCTGCATCGGTTAGGTCCGACCTACTAAACTGCTAGCGATAAATCGTTCATCAGCTCGGGTTGATACTTTATGCGCACTTATCATGTTTTTAGCCTCACGATCGCATCAGACTCTATCGGCATACTATCGAGATCTTGTTTCATTATCAGTCTGTGCTGCAACCGTTGGTCCAAATCTACTAGACTGAATAATAACGTTTACTCTTAATAAGCCGATGTGTTTATGCGATGTGTTATCGGAGTGCTTAGCCGATAAGTTATCGATGTTGAAGCTTGATAACTTTATTTATTATTCTAACCTGTCTACTTTATCATCGCTTCTAATATAGCTGATCGGCTGGCTCATACTCTATCATTTATGCTTGCCTTGTATACATTCTTGCGGCATTACTGTCATGATCGGCTAAGGGCAGCCGATTGGTTTACTCTGCCGATCCCCCGAGTGCGAGCACAAGCAGGGTTCCCGTCTCCCCGGCCGACCTCAGCCAAAGTTCTCGGGCACAAACCTCAGTTCAAGTTCCCGGGCACGACCTCAGGTAAGGACCCGGGCACGAGCATAGGTAAGAATCTAGGCATGGATTCGGACAGCAGATGAAGATTCCGGGCGCAGGTGCAAACAAGGGCCCGGGCACGGGTGCGGACAATATCTTCGGCGGCCAAGATCACCAGTAACTTTAACCATCGCATCGGCTGGAGTTCATTTACCATATATTTACTTACGCATCCTGCTGCTTACTTTATCAAGTTTACAGACCGATTTCTAAGTAGCACATCCCAATCGTAATGATCGGCTAGTTTAATACTTGTTTATTATTATGATTATTAGCTCATGCCATCATCGGCTTATCAAGAACCGATGTGTAAGTGCTACAGTCATATCGGCCATCGGCCGATTGAGATGAGCCAAGCCGGCTTCCAGCCGATTGGCTCACGAATTTAACATCTTTTCTCCTAACCTGTCAATTGCAGGCGTCAAAATTGACTGGCACGCCTACGAACCTCAAGATTTTAGGACCTGCACGGAGTCAAGCAAATCCTCCCAGGCCTTCACGTGTCTCCAAGGCGCCCGGACGGCCCCGGCGGTTTCCAGGCGTCAACATATTATACATCAGAATGCTACTCATCCGATATGTTTATAATGTAGGGCCAGTTCCGGATACGCGTAATAGGAACTCAGGGCTACGAGCCTATCTCCTATGCTCAAGGGTTGGACCAGTCTGTCATGATACACTTGGAGTACAACGCTTCAAAAGATTCACTCGGAATGCTCATGAGGGCTACTGACAAGTACTTGCACCAGTCAGGACATGGATGTCACCCGACCTGGTATGCACCATGGGGGCTAATAACCGACTTCTGGCACCAGTTGGGCTCGGGTACTACTCGCTGGGTAAGGTATGCCCCATGAGGGTCATGTCACAGCCCGATTTTTTGAGAATTAAATATTGATTTTTTTTAGAATTTTCATATTAAATTATAAAAGCAAATTAATTAAGTAAAGTAAAAATGGGGAATAAAAATTTCTTTAATAAATCTGTAACATACCAAAAAAATTGTAAAGAAATAAAAATGATGTATGAAAAGTGGGAGGCAATGAAAATACATCTCTTATGCTAGCATAACAACTTTTTCCATGTTTTGATTGAAGTTTTTGCATTTTCCCGATAGGTTTAATATAAAATCATGAGAAAGTTTCTATAATCGGTATACAACACAACTTATCTACTGTAAATTTTCCATGATTTTATCACTTCAGTAAGTACTTCAATAAAATCCCTCAAATCAGCTAGACTAGGGAGCTAGCTAAAAATAAATGGGTATAGTTCTAAAATTCACCAAATAAAAATGAAGATTAATCAAGCAGCACCCTTCTACCAGAGTATGAGTCAACATGAAAATTTCAACCAGAAATTTTGGTTTAATTTATCTCCCAAAGGAACCACATAAAATGACAGGAGAAAAGGTCTAGGGAATTAATTTTGACTGCAGGAAAAACTGGGTCACTATCCATACTTTGCAAATTCACCAAAGAAAAACCAGATCACCTCTAGCTATGAAATTTGGTCAGCAGGTTAAGTACATCCTCCTCTGTCTTCAGTAATTTTTCCCAAATTAATAACCCTTGGTAACCTAGTGAAACAATAATACAAAGACTGCATATTGGACAGCTCACGAGACTTAGTCTCTAGAGAGTTCCTCTCTCAATATCACTGCCTAGTGGGACCCACAAGACCCTGGCCCACTTGTAAGCCTCACTACAGCATGGGGTAGTGTGTTTCACCTAAATTTCTACCCACACTTCTCTCTTCTCCCTAGGAACTAACTACAAGGACCCACTAGTCATGGACCAAACCTAGCCAAAAATGTATAGAACAATGTTGTCTTACATGTGGGACCCACCCTGGACACTGTGGAACTGAAGCAACTCAGCATTTGCATGACAAACGTGTCAATATCTCCTTCTTCTCCCTCCCTCAATATACAGAGCACCCTGGACAGCATATCCCTTGGAAATCTCGGCCATTTCGTCCCAAACTTCACCAGCAGTACCTCTCTCCCTTCCTCTCCACGTTCCCACCGAGAAATCCGAAGAAGAACCCAAGGATCACCGGCGGCGAGCTCATCTTCCCTACTGCCGACAGTGTTCGACCGAGCCCGAGTCCTCTCTGGTGAGCTCCATCCCTCTTCGACTCCAGGAACATGATCACCACCCTCTAATCTTTCCATTTTTATACTCGGTATCCCCAAGATTGCCGTCGAAGTCGCCGTGCCTTGCTCTCTGCCCTACAACACCGTCGCCGTGGCGTCGTCACTGTTCTAGCCAATCCAGAATGCCACAAGCCGAGCCATCACGCCAACATCGTCGCCTTGCCTCCAGGAGTGAGCTGACCAAAGGAATTGAGATATGGTGCCGTGAAGCTCGAGATCGAGATCGTCTTCCTCGTCGCGGATCACCTGCTGCCGTATTCGATTTTGAGCCATCCGGTGAGCCCCAACCAAATTCTTCTTGGAAGAATCATCTTTAGGGAGTCCTTAACCCCGTGCACCCCTCATCTTGACAGATCTGGCACTAGAACGAGCCACCGTCATCGTCCTATCATTTCCACCGCCGCTGGATTGCCTTCACCATTGTTGTTGCTGTCCAAGCCCTATCAACCGCTACAGGACCTTCGGTGAGCACTCTGGTACCAAGTGGACGCCTATGCATGCGCTAGTTTGCATTGAACCAAGCCGTAGCTCGATCGGCCTCGCCACCCCGAACCACTCCGCCTCTTGCACCGCCCTTGCCATCGATCCCAGTCATCTCAGCCAACAAGGAGACCACCCACAGCTTCACCATAGTCTCCTCCACCTTTTCTCTGTTGGCCACAGTCCAAGCCGAGCCGCCGTTCGCCGTCACCGTCGACGAGAAGCTCACCGCCTCTGCTCTGCCTCGCTCTCGCCTACTCTGTCTCGCCGACATGTGGGACCCGCTCGGCAGTAGAGAAGTTAGAGCACGAGGACTAGTTTGCGAAGGAATTAAAAGGTCTAAGGTTAATTAGCAAGATTCATACTCTATGACATGTGGACCCGAGGACCCATCTGTAAATCACGAGAAGTCGAAGGACTCTTTAAGAAAAATCACCTCACACGTGGCTGAGGACCGCGGGTTCCATTTCTGAAAATCCCGAGGACTTTTCTGCAAAGTTCCCTCACACTGACCGGTGGACCCCTTATATTTTAAATCTGAGAAAATCGATATAAATCGATAAACTTTTTCTATTACACTAGAAAATAGGTTTAAATTTAAAAATTCATAGAAAATTCATTACAACTCTAAATTGGGTGAAACCAGTTTTGTTTTTTTTGTAATTTTATTCTTTACAATCTGGAAAATTAAAAAGTGGCACTTTCTGTACAGAAAACTTGCCTAAAAAAAGGGTGAAAATAGGACTTTTAACTAGAAAATTCATAAGAAAATCATTCTAGCTCAGAAAAATGTCAAACCAATTTTGTAGTTCTTAGAAAAATGAGTACTTTCCATTTATAAAGTTATTTCACATAGAACTAAACCACAAATTACCAGCAAATTTTATACTCTTAAAAGGACACATAAAATTTGCAAAAATCATATCTCACAAATGGTAAGTGCAAAAATAAAAATAATTTCACTAGAAAGTATCTGAAACCAGTACCAAATCACTGCACAAAAATCATGCATATTAGAGCATTTTGCATTTTTGCATTAATTATTAACTTTGCTTTAACTTTAAAATTTAAAATTAGAAGAAGAGCCTTTGGAGTTTGAGGAGGTAGAATTCATTGAGGAACCTGAAGTAAATCTAGACCAAGGCAAGAATCCCACTACCTTTGAACATATTGCTCCTAAATTTTGGGATTATCAATGATTTTATTTTAACTTGCATCGTTATGTTGCTATGTATATTATATAGATTGTGGGCAATGGTAGTTAATCCCTTTTTTTGCATAATCCACCTTGAAATATTGATAACCTACTTCTTGTAACACTAGGATGGGTGGAAGTACTTGTTAAGTGCTTACTATAAGGTATATACTTATATATGTGCTTAGACATGCCTAGTTACTTATAAAATAAGTCATGGCCATCTAGTTACGTTTGAAATGGGAATTTATTTACTTCTGATCAGAGATGAATATTTATGATATTTGTGAACTAAAACTAAAGGAAAACCATTTTAAAACTTGGGCAAGCAAATGGTACACATATGTGGTAGTTGTGTATCGATAGGGGGAGTGTTTGCCTGGGTTGCTTAAGGACCGAACTTAGTGTCATTTCTCATGTTAGACAGTACAACCACATGCGCTAATATGGGATAGCCATAGTGGATTAAGTTACTTAATGTTTAGCCTTGCATTTTGGTAGGCTGAGTATGGGCAGTGCCTACAACGGATCGTAGGGCTATTCAGAGGAGCTACCTATATCCCGTAACAGAATAGGCGTCTAAGTTTGTCCAATACAATGTTGTGTGCCTCGTGGGGAGATGGGTAGGCTGCCACCACAGCGCTGGGTTAAGGCGTGGGCCCACCACCCATGGCATCGGGGTAGCCCCTCGATGTGGAGTAACACACCTCGTGCTGGTGCAAGGCTAAATGTTAGGTAATATAAAAGTTGTGTTGTGACCTCTAGACCACATTCAATGTGCAGAGTGTGGTGGTACCGACGGGTACCGGACAAACTAGAGTGATCATATCATGTGGGTAAAGTTGTACAAACTCTGCAGAGTCAAAACTAATCGGTTAGCCGTGCTCACGGTCATGAGCGGCATGGTTGTGTCCATTGAGTATAGATTTCTGGTTTTAAAATGCTTTACGAAATGGGATGGTTGGGTGAAGATTTATACTGATCTATACTTGGTGATTGATGAAATGATGATGAAATGGAATTGGATTATTAAGTTGTCTTATAGTCTTGCTGCCAAGGAGGGTGGTGAAGTAGTTATCTATGCAAAATGATGCCATGATGTTATTCTGCTAGCCTAGGATGCAATTTGATTTATGAATCCCTCTTTTAAATTATTGCGAAATAAAATTGGTTTTATGCAATAAAACTGAGCCTCTTCATACAGCCTTTACCTTGATTACAGCTCACATGTATAATTAGGTTTGATTGTGGCCTTACCAGTACCTTGCGTACTGAGTTATATTTTATTTTTGTGAATGCTCCTATAGATCCACGCACAAGTGGAGATGAAGATTTGTATGATGAATGTGTGGGTGAACAGGTTGATCAGGATGGTCCTATCTAAGGGTTTACCCTTAGTCGGTTGCCTGAGGGTTTTTTGGGTAGTCATGCTTCCGATGGACTTACTATTTGGCCCTCGAGGCTTATGTAAACATTAGTTAATATGTATCTGTATCTGTACTTTTTATTTAATTAGCTAAATACCCTCTGTACTGGATATTACTTGCTAAGATAAACGTGTGGGACTAGAGTTTTCCTGGGCTAGTCACACATTAGTAAGAATTTAGAAATGATGAGATGCATGGATATTGATTTAACCGTAGACCACGTCCCCAGAAGTGTGTATCGTGTTTGGTCGGCACCTTCGTGTGGTTTGACGAGCACACTTCGCCGTTTCGGACTGGTGAATCAACTCTCCAAATATCTCTTTATTTCTGAATTCGGCGCGTTGGATTTGTATTATGAATGGATAAATATTATGGCAAGGCTGCGATGAGGATGGATGGTTAGTGCACTTATTTGGTTTTTATTCGAGATCCCATCCATCTAGATATTTTGCGTTGTCATAGTAATTACTCTCCATAATACATTTTCGGGGTGCCCACAAAATCATTGCCAAAATAATTTTTAATAAACTATCTATGTGTAATTACACACTCTGAAATTTTCTTAGATTTTTTGGGGCTCCAGAATTAATTTTAATATTACAAAGAGCAGTTCAGCAATTATTTAAATAAATTCTCTTCCCCAATCTTGGGTCGTTCTTTGCTCAGACCCCTTTTATCTTATCCGTTTTGACAGACTCGGGTTATCACTCCCGAATCCCTAATTCCCTGCAAAATCTGACTCTAGAAAAATCCCTGGAGTTCCAAATCCGACAGACTCGAATCTATTCATTCCCTTTTTGATAAATATCCATACTCCCTTTTTATTTAAATATCCTTGGTTTCCATAAAATCCAAATCCTCGATATTCCAAGTTCTCGCTCCAATTCGGATCTCCACAAAAATATCCTCAAATTTTCCGATATTCCCGAGTTCCAATATATATATATATATCTCGATATCCATAAAATTCCAGAATCCCAAATATTTCCGCGACTTCTAATTCCCAAAATATTTATCCAATTCTTCAAAAAAATTCCTAAATTCCAATTTTTGTGAAATTTGAATTTGTCGAAAAACCCCTCTATTTTTTTCTCTACCTTTTTCCTCATTGATTTCCCTTTATTTTCCCTTGCTTTCTTTCTTTTTCTTTCTCCTTCTTACTGTGCATCTTCCTCCTCCGGACTCCCTTCCTCCTCTCTCTCTTTGGCTGGCACCTGAGCCACCCTGGGCCGAGCCCCTCGGCCTCGCTCTCCCCGGCCCGGCCTCCCTTGTCTGCGCCCGGCTCTGCACCCTGTGCCGCCGCAGCCGCTGCCAAACTCAGCCTCTCGCGCGCATACGTGCCGCTTCGGGACTTTGGAGTCCGGCGTCGCCACACCCGCCTACCTTATCTCCTCCCTCCCCTATAAAACCGAGCCACCGCCGCGCGCCGCCTAGCCACCCGAGCCGCCCCTCTCCCGTGCGCCAGGTGCGCCACCGCCAGAGGTCGCCATCCTCATCGTCGTCTTCTTTCCCATCGCCTTGGGAGCCGCCGCCCCGCCGACTGCCTCAGAAGGCCGCCGCCGCCGCGTGTGAGCCCCTGCTCCCCAACCACCGGTCGCTGCGTCGTCAACATCGTCATCGTCCTCTACTACATCCTGAGCGTGCCGCCGCCCTGCTCGCATCCAGCCGCCACAGCCCCGTGCGCCGTCGCCACGCCTTGCCTCCATCGCCCCGCTGCTTGGACGACGCCGCCGCCGCCGTCGTCTTCATCCCTAGCACCGCCCCAGGAAGCCGCCGCCTGCACCTCCGTCATGCGCTCGTTGCCGCCATTCTGTCCCAGCGCCGACGCCTCGGTGGGCCACCGCTGTCGTCGTCCCGTGCCACTGCCGGTGAGCTCGAAGTCGTCACCATCTTCCCCTGTCCCTCTGTCCGTTGCCGCCAACGTCTTCTCCAACCAGCGCGCCGCCTTGCCCGTGCTGTGCCCAGTTGCCGCCGCCGTGCCCATCTAGCGCCGCCGCTGCGCCGTGCCCTGCACGTCGCCGCCGCTGTCCCCTTTGCCGCCGCTGCCAGTCCGCTGCGTTGCGCGCTCGCTGCCGCCCAACTGCCGCTCGCCATCGCTGCTCGACGCTCGCGGCCTAGGTCGTTGCCGCCCCAGGTGAGCCAAAGTCCCACTGGTGCCTTCATCCTTTCCCCTCCTCTGTGTTGGTTGTTGTCGGCACCTCGGTTTCCCTGCTGCATCGCCCATCGTCGACGCCCGCTGCCAAACGCTGTCGCCGTGGTTGGCCGCGCCGTCCTCGGTCCGTCACCCTCGACGTCTCTGTGTGCCACGGTTGCCGCTGAACGTGATCTCGGCCGTCGCCGTCCTAAGCGCGTTGCTGTCCCTTGGCGCTCGGAGCCGTCGTCTGTCGCTGCCCGTTGTCCCCGTCGGCCCTTGTCTTGCCGCTACCGCACGCGAGCCACGCCGTCGCCATGGCCAGGGGCACTGCTCACCTCTCTCTCTAGTGACACAGACGTGTGAACCTTGGCAAATGCATCTTCGTGTCACCACAGTTGTCTATCCTTTAAGGCCTAAATCGGGCCGTCCGATCCACATAAAATGCCAAACCGATCTTAACCGTCGGGTCTCTATAATTCCCCTTAAGCCAATACCGTCCGTCCGATCTCCTTAATATCCAATCCAGGTCATCGGTTCCAATGCCCTAGATCCTTGCCACACCAACCCTGCCACGTCATCTCCTAGGTCCACGTGGCAGTACACCATGGACAGTACACCCCTTTAGTCATTACTGTGTACCATGGACTCAGTCCATATGAACCTGGTCCCTGACACTGGGCCCCACTTTCTTTTCCAGTGTCTAAAATAATCCTTTCAGTTTAATTCCAGGGGAATATTCTCGAGAATATTTCTTTTTCTTTTCTATCAGATTTATTCTGAATTCAATCTTCCGAAGGTCATATCATTTCCGTCCAAACTCCGATTCGACCCATTCTTCTTCCTAAATTCATCTAAAATCATAATCTACCTGTTTATGTAATGTTTATTTGGAGTTTCTTAGGATTTTTATTGTTTTGCATGTAGTTGCGTATAATCGCCGTTTTGGAATATTGCGGAGTCTGCGGAAGGGTTCAGAAGATTTGTTGAAGACGTTTTCTATTGCAAGGCAAGTCACACAACAATCTCCTTGAGCATATTGATTCCATTTGTGAAATATATTTTATTTTAAAGTTATTGCATGAAATGTTTTGGAATGACATTATATGGGTATTTATTTATTATCCAATATCCGTTGATAATTATGGCCATTTTGATGTTGATATCTATACCTTAATACCCTGGGTAATTAATATTGACTAGCTGGATATTTAATTATTTATCTGTCTAGATTATTTAGGATTTGCTTAGCCATGCCTAGAAACTGTAGCGTCATTTTATCTGGGAAACTATTCAATTATTCTGATTAATTAATGAATACTGCTTATTATTGTCATGACAGTGAGTCGTGGTTGGTTAATTAATTGTGCCAACTAAAACCTGACTGAATGGTGGGTTGTGAGCACCAGGATTGTGAATGTTGCTAGCGGTGCTTATGACAATTAAGGACCGGTTCACGGACTACTTGTTGCGAAGCATTTACCGTACTAACCACAAGCCAGAATGGCCAACGGCTAGTTCTGTGTCAATAAGACCACCATGGCCGTATCAATAAGTCCATGTGCTGGGCGTTGAACCGTCTCCCTGTTGGGTGCCTGTGTCAATTATGCCTTTCCTTTGGAATTCCTATTGCATTACATTGCATTTCTTAGTGTGGCTTGTTGAGTATGGTGGGTGGTACTCACTCTTGCAATATTGCAATCATCAGAGTGAAGTTTGGCGAGGAGGAGAAGTTTGGTGTTTAGCTTATACCCCAGTTGAGTTTCCTATAGTTTGGTGTTGAAGCTACGCTAGTTACTGTTCCACTGCTGTTTTCTTCGGTGTGAGGACTAAGTGGCTCTGTTGTAAGTATTTATTGTTATTTCGTTTTGATTATGTTTATCAAATTGTCGATTTGTATACCTCGGCTGATTCCTGGACAAGGATTTATTGCATAAATTAGCTTTGGAAATTCTGGTGAATTTCTAGGCGTGACAGGTCGTCAACTGAATCTTATGTTAATGCAAGGTTCGGGTACCTTATTTGGCCATAACTTTGTTGGGTAGGGTATGCCCCATGAGGATCACCAGCCAAATCCTATGCTAACGCAAGGTTCGGGTACCTTATTTGGCTAAAATTTTGCCGAGTTGGGTATGCCCCAAGAGTGTCGCCAGCAGAATCCTGCGCTAGCGCAGTGTTCGGGTACCTATTTGGCCAAAACAAGGAAACAAGCCACTATTGGAGCTTTCAGTCAGAGATAGCACCAAACCAGAAACCTACAGAGGTGCTCACTATTTTTCAAGACTGGAAGACCCCACTCATTTTATTTCTACCGGAAGATGAACTTCCTAAAGATTGTAACAAAGCTGAGTAAGTCAAGCGACGGAGCAAAAGTTTTATCATAGTCCAAGAAGACCAATATTGTCAATACGCATCCGGAGTTCTCATGCACTGCGTTACACCTGTGGAGAGCAAGCAGATCCTACAATCTATTCACTCGGGCATCTGTGACAACCATGCTGCATCCAGAACGTAAGTCGGAAAGGCTTGCAGACAAGGGTTCCTCTGGCCAACTACGGTTGCTGACGCTAATGACATTGTTCACACATGCGAGAGATGCCAATTTTGTGGGTTGCGTTGGGTATGTCAGCTTGGGCTGGCTTATTCGATAGTAGGCTGAAGATATGAGTTCTTAAATAGCATGCCCTATTGGGTCGTCCGCTGGTCGCGTTAAAATCACGATGCAGGTGCTATTTTACAAGAACCGATTAAATAATTAGATACGCTTCATGCTAAGTCTACAGTCGGGTGTATATATTCGGGTATCTTGATTATTTTAAGGTATTGAGGATATATTCTTATAAGGATCAACAGCTAGTCTCCATTAAAATTGGGGATGTAGGTATCTCTCAAGCACACCTGACCACATATTGGGTTAAAATCCAAAAAGTGGTACTCGGTTTACATGCTTAGCCAAAAATTGCCCTGAGCAAAAATTCTTCCAGATGACATGATGCTGAAGAGTCTAATTTCCGTATAGTATACTACTCGGGAAAAACTGAAAGGTTAAAGATCTTTGACTTTATATTTAATTGTTTCACAATTAAGCACAAAGTCGGGGGCTACACCTAATAGATGTGCCTATTTGGCGCACACTATTCATATTTTTCTATGAAGCCCTTCATAGCCTTGTTGCCAGCTGACATGAAGTAGGACTCGGGAGAAGAAGCACTCGGACAAAGAGTACTCGGGAGCAATGCTATCGGGAATTCTTCACCATGGAGGATGAGCACTTGACATCTGCTGTGACTCAACTATGAAGGTCTCAGCAGCTGCTGTAGAGGCCATGGGCCCCGGGTACCTCATGAGAAGCATTAGGGCCACTCGGATAGAGGATGGGCCTAACCTTGTAATTAGGGGTATAATAGGACTCGGCATACATTACCTTGCACGATAAGGAAAGGATATAGTCCTAGTTGGGCACATTGTATTCCTAGAAGGAAATCCCTTGGTCAGAGTCTGACTGGGATTCCTACTCTGTAACCCTGTCCCCCAGTATATAAGGGAGGCAGGGTGCCCCCTAAGGGCATAGCGCAAATCTCACTAGAGAAACCTCAAAGGCAATACACCACAACTGGACGTAGGGTATTACCTCATCTTGAGGGCCTGAACCAATATAAATTGTTTCGTGTTCCTTTGCAATCCATCAAGTTTAGGCCTCACGAGTAGCTCCATATAATTGTTGCCAATACAAAACATCGATAGCACTTTTCCGGATTGAACTTCATCTTGAATCTCCAAAGGCTTTGGAAAGTTTCTTACAAGTCGGCGATGAGGTCTTCCTTAGACTTTATCTTGATCACCACATCATCGACATACGCCTCCACGTTGCGCCCGAGTTGAGCGTGTAAACACCTATGGAGGTCATGGGCCCCGGGTACCTCATCACAAGCATATGGGCCACTCGGATAGAGGATGGGCCAAGACTTGTAATTAGAGATATAGTAGCACTCGGCAGACTTTGCCTTGTACAATAAGGAATATACAGTCCTAGTTGGGTAGATTGTATCTATAAGAGGAGATCCCTTGGCTGTATCCGGCTGGGACTCCTACCTTGTACCCCTATCCCCCAGTATATAAGGGGAGGCAGGGCGCCCCCTGAGGGGACGAGCTCATAGAAGCAGACACAAATTACCTCACATTGAGGGACTGAACCAGTATAAACCTCTCCTTGTTCCTTTGCAATCCACCGAGTTTCCATCCGCCGAGTAGCCCCATATTCATATTGCCGGTGTAAAACATCGATAGTTGGCGTGCCAGGTAGGGGCTTTCAGCGAGATCTACATCAACAACTTCGATGGATCCAGCAATAGGAGTCGACGGTGACAAATTCTCCCCGGAGACACAATAACTTTCGGAAGCCTCGACTTCGTCGCCGACCAGATCGGCAATCTCACCTTGGCCGACACAAATCCAATCCAACCGGCTGAGAAACCAACCGACTCCATGCTAGTCGGCCCATAAGATGCTGCAACAACCATCATCAATGTGACGCAGCAATCTTCTACTTCATCAAGCCTCGGGACAACTCTCTCCTTCAATGTCCGACTCACGCTAGGCCTTGAGCCGGCCCGGGTTGGGCTAGGAAGGGGAGAGATCGTCAATTTGCCGCACAGGCTCGGCAACGCCGCAGATCTACATCTTACGCAGTAGACCCGATCCCCTGCAATTCAGTTTGGACATGGCTCAGAGCCGTTTCAGATTGGATCTAGGTAGGTCAGAGTCGTTCTTACTCCAATCAACTACTCGGATTCTGACTCCAAGTCGGATAACGGTTCGGACGCTAGTTCGGACACCAGTCTGGCGAGTCTCCTTATCCCCCGCGAGATCTTCATGGCTTCAACCCCACCACCGGATGTGCACCAGGTACAAGAGGAGAACAAGAGGAGGCACGCCGACTACGGCAATAGGAGGAGGCCGACCGCGGGGCACGCAATGACGAGCTACGGAGGGCTGGGCGAACCGCTCAGTAGCAGATCCTCCAGACCAAAGTCGGCGACCACGACATCTTTGTCACGCCACAACAGAACGTCGTGGCGGCTGCAACCTTGCTGGACACGCTCCAGCTCAGACCTAATCACCAGGCCACCCCGACTATCGCCAAGATCAAGGCGATGATTACAGCTGCTGCCTGTCAGCAGCAACAGCAGTCGGGCAACACACTAGTACCGACCAACCGGTCGGGCTCTCCGGCGGCAGGCTCATCTACATCAACACGACGCCAGGTGGATGGCTCAAGTCAGTTACATGAGGAGTTGTGGCAAACATCACTCAGCAACACCAACAACAACAATTGGCGGTGTCACCAGTACGATCGCTGGTTCAACCAAGACCTCCAAGTTCATCTACAACGTGACCTCCGATATGACATCAATACCCGGCGCTGCCAACGCGAAGAGGACGAGCGCCGCTGACTGGAGGACGAGAACAAGCGTTTCAGTCTGCACCACGAGCGGTTCAACTGCCGTGATCGGAGTCGGAGCCCTCACGAAGACGAAGGCATTCCAGCTTTCACCCACGAGCTACAAGACGTCGACTGGTCGTCGGGCTTCAAGCCTACGGGGATCGACAAATACGACGGTAAAACCAACCCCGAGTCCTGGCTCACCGTATACACCCTGGCAATTTGAGCTGCCGGGGGTGACCATAAAGCCATGGCTAACTACCTCCCGGTCGCCCTGGCCGACTCAGCGAGGACATGGCTAACAGGGCCCCCGAGGCGGTCGATCGGTTCCTGGGGAGAACTCAGGGAGTGGTTCATCGCTAACTTTCAAGGGACCTACGAGAGGCCGTCTTCCGAGCACGATCTATATCAGCTGCACCAAAAGAAGAACGAGTCTCTACGTGAATTTATCAAGAGGTTCTCCAAGAAGCACAACCAGATCCCAATGATCAAGGACGAGGCCATCATCGTCGCCTTACGCAAGGGAGTAAAGGACGTCCCGTTCATCGCGAAGTTCACTCAGAAGCCACCAGCCTTTGTCCGGGCTCTCTTCGATATGGCAAACAAATGCGCCGACTCGGCCGAAGCGGTCGCAGAGGCCCTCGACGAGAAGAAAGAGTCAGGACAGAAGGACCAGAAGGCGAAAGCCGACAACGAGCCATCATAAAACAAGATCGGCAACCGCAAGCGGAAGTCGGACAACGAGGTGGCCAACATGGAGCGAACTCGGTCGCGGCCCGAACAGAACAACGACTACCAGAAGGTCATGAATGGGCCATGCCCCTTCCACCCCAAAGGCAAGCACGCGGCCAAAGACTGCTTCATCCTTAGGAAGTTTGCTTCCGAGTAGGCTTCATCATCTAGCGCCGATAAGGACAAAGATAAGCCAGATCAAGGCCCGGCTGATGATTTCCAAGGTCCCCAGGCTGAGCTCAACCACATCTTCGGAGGGCTGTTTGCGTACGAGTCTAAGCGCAAGCAGAAGCTAACAGAATGTGACGTCAACAGGGTCTCTACAGCAAACGTCCCCTAATATCTACGTTGGTCAGAAATGCCCATCACCTTTGACCGCGCGGATCACCCCGATCGGGTCTCACACCCGAGACGCTACCCACTCGTCCTGGACCCGGTCGTCAAGAACATCAAGCTGAAGAAGGCCCTCATAGACAGAGGTAGTGCACTTAACATCCTCTTCGCCAAGACCCTGGATGAGATGAAGATCCCTTGTTCAGATCTGCGGCTGAGTACGGCGCCCTTCCACGGGATAATTCCCGGCCTATCTTCAACTCCACTCGGGCAGATAACCTTGCCGGTCACCTTCGGCACGCGGGATAACTTCCGCACAGAAAACATCTACTTTGAGGTCGCCGACTTCGAGACTGCGTACCATGCGATACTCGGATGACCAATGCTCGCCATATTCATGGCGGTACCGCACTATACATACATGGTGCTTAAGATGCCTGGGCCAGCAGGAGTCCTCTCCCTCCACAGCGACATCCAGCAAGCCTTCACCTGCGACAAGGAGAGCTACGAGTTGGCTCAATCTCAAGAGGTGGCAGTCGGACGCAACAGCATTTGGCAGGCCATCACAACTGAAGTTGAGGAAGACCAAGTTCCAGCGAAAAAAGCAGCGAAGTCGGGAATTTCAGCGGACTCTGACACGAAGAAGATCCCCCTGGACCCTTCCGACCCCTCCAAGGTTGCTCTAGTCGGGACCGGACTTGACCCCAAATAGGAAGAAGCACTCGTCACCTTCCTCCAAGCCAACAAAGACATCTTTGTGTGGAAACCGTCCGACATGCCGGGCATACCAAGGAAGGTGATCGAGCACGCTCTCAATGTCAAGACAGACGCCAAGCCAGTCAAACAACGGCTATGGCACTTCGCCGAGGACCACAAAGATGCCATTCGGGAGAAGCCATGAAGATTTCTCGGGGTAGAAGGTAGCTTGCCAGACTGGTGTCCGAACTGGTGTTCGAACTATTGTTCGACTTGGAGTCGGAATCTGAGTAGTTCATCGGGGTGATGACGACTCCGACATCTCTAGATCCAATCTCGAACAGTCCTGGGCCATGTCCAAACTGAACCATAGAGGATCATGTCTGCTGCGTGGGATGTAGATTGTAGGTATCCACGGCATCGCCGAGTCTGCACGGGAGATTGATGATCTCTCCCCTTCCTAGCCCGACCTGGGCCGGCTCAAGGACGAGTCCGAGTCGAACGCCAAAGGAGAGAGTTGTCCCGAGACCTGAGGAAGTAGATGATTGCCACAGCAAGTCGATGAGGGTTGCTGCAGCATCGTGTGGGCTAACTGGCGCGGAGTCGGCCGGTTTCCCGGCAGATCGGATCAAGTCCGAGTCGGCTAGGGTGAGTTTGCCGAACTTGTTGGCGATGAAGTCGAGGCTTCCAAACGTGATCGTATCTCTGGGGGAGAATTTGCTGCCGTCGACTCCAGTTGTCGAATCCATCGAGCTTGTTGAAGTTGATCTCGGTGAAGCCCCTACCTGGCATGCCAACTGTCGATATTTTACACTGGCAATATGAATATGGGGCTACTCGTCGGATCTAATCTCGGTGGACTGCAAAGGAACACGGGAAGTTTATACTGGTTCAGGCCCTCGATGTGAGGTAATACCCTACGTCCAGTTGTGGTGTATTCCTTTGAGGATGTATGATTTTGATGAATCTCTGTATGCCCTCAGGGGGCGCCCTGCCTCCCCTTATATACTAGGGGACAAGGATACAAAGTAGGAGTCCCAACCGGACTCCAGCCAAGGGATCTCCTCTTAGAGATATAACTTGCCCGATTAGGACTATATATTTCTTATTGTACAAGGCTAAGTCTGCCGGGCTCTATCATATCTGCAATTACAAGGCTAGGCCCATCCTCTTTCTGAGTGGCCCATATGCTTGTCGTGAGGTACCCGGGGCCCATGGCCTCCACACCGGGGATTACCCCGTGGAAGGGCGTTATGCTTGGTCGTAGCTCGGAACGAGGAATCTTCATCTCGTCGAGCGTTTTGGCAAACAAGATATTGAGAGCGCTTCCTCCATCGATGAGAACCTTCTTTAGCTTGATGCTCCTGATGGCCGGGTCCAAGACAAGTGGGTAACGTCTTGGGTGGGTAACCCGATTAGGGTGATCTACGCAGTCAAACGTGATTGGCGTTTCTGACCAACACAAGTACTGGGGGGCGTCTACTGAGACCAAGTTGACTTCGCGTGCTGTGAGCTTCTGCTTCCTCTTGGACTCATATGTAGTTGGCCCTCCAAAGATGTGGTTGAGCTCAGCCTAGGGATCTTGGTAATCGCCGGCTATGCCCGAGTCTGGCTTGTCCTTGTCTTTATTGGTGCCAGATGTTGAAGCCTGCTCGGAAGCAAACTTCTTGACCATGAAGTAGTCCTTAGCCGCGTGCTTGCCCTTTGGATGAAAGGGGCATGGCCCGTCATCACTTTTTGATACTCATCTGTCCTCGTGGGTCGTGACCGAGTACGCTCCACGGCAGCCACCACGTTGTCCCACTTCCGCTTGCAGTCGCCTGATTTGTTCTGTGCTGACTCGTCGTTGTCTTTCTTGTCCTTCTGTTGGGGCTCCTTCTTGTCTTCCAGGGCCTCTGCAATTGCGTCGGCCGAGTCGGCATATTTGTTTGCCATGTCAAAAAGAGCCTTGATAGAAGTGGGAGGTTTCCGAGTAAACTTGGCAATGAACGGGGGCGTCTTTGATTCCCTTACAGAAGGCGGCGATGATGACCTCGTCCTTGATCATTGGGATAGAGTTCTGCTTCTCAGAAAACCTCTTGATGAACTCACAAAGAGACTCGTTCTTCCTTTAGTGCAACTGATAGAGATCATGGTCAGAAGATGGCCTCTCGTAAGTTCCTTGGAAGTTGGTGATGAAGCGTTCCCGGAGTTCTCCCCAGGAGCTGATTGATTGCTCGGGAAGTCCCATTAGCCATATTCTCGCCGTGTCAGCTAGAGCGACTAGGAGGTAGTTAGACATGGCTTTGTGATCACCTTCGGCTGCACGGATCGCTAGAGTGTAGACCATGAGCTAGGACTCGAGGTTGGTCTTCCCGTCGTATTTTTCGATTCTAGTCGGCTTGAAACCTGATGGCCAATCGACTTGTCGCAGCTCCTAGATAAAAGCCGGTACTCCTTCATCTGCATGAGGACACCGGCTCCGACTACGGTGGTGAAACCGCTTATGGTGGAGGCCGAAGCGCTCGTTCTCATCTTCTAGTCGGCGATGCTCATCGTCCTCATGTTCACGGTGCCATGCATTGATGTCTTGCCGGAGATCACGTCGTAGTCGGCCTCAGAGATCCTGGTTGTCCAGATGGTCGTTTTGATGTCGACGCCGCCGGTCGTTGTTAGGGTTGCCGAGTGATGTCTGACGTGACTCCATGTGCGGCTGACTGGAACCGGCCGCTTGGTGTCGTGTCGAGGCAGACGATACCGCTGTTGGAGAAGCCGACCTATTGGTCGGTATGAGAGTGTTGCCCGACTGTTGATGCTGCTGACATGCAGCAGCAGTGATCATGGCTTTTATCCTTGCTATCGTCGGGGTGGCCTGATGATCAGGTCCAAACAGGAGTGTGTCCATTAGGGTTGCAGCGGCCATAACGTTTTGTTGAGGAGTTACGAAAACGTCGTGGTCACCGACTCAGGTTTGGAGGATTTGCTATTGAGCAGTCTACCCAGCCCTGCGTAGATCGTCGTTGCGGGTGTCGCGCTCAGTCTGTAGGCATCTTGCGTATTCCTCCTGTTGTTCTCGCAGTCGGCAGGCCTTTTCTTCTTGCTGCTCGCGTAGTCGGCATGCCTCCTGAGTGGGAGTTGAGCCCATGGACGCCATGAAGACTTCGCGTGGTGGACAGAAGCTTGCCAAACTGCTGTCCGACTTAGAGTCAGAATCAGAGTAGTTGATGGGGGTAATCACAACTCTGACCTCCCTAGATCTGATCTCGAGTGGCTTTGGGCCGTATCCACCATGGTATCGGGTTTGCCACATCGGATGTCGATTGAAGATATCCGTGGTGTCGCTGAGTCTAAACGGGAGATTGACGATCTCCTCCTTTCTTAGCCCGTTCTCGGCTAGCTTGAGGCCGAGTCCGAGTCAAACACTGAAAGAATGAGTTGTCCTGAGACCCAGACATGTTGAAGATTGCCGCAGCATGTCGATGAGGATTGCTGTAACGTTACGTGGGCTGACCGGCACAAAGTCGGCTTGGTCCCTGGCCAATCGGATCGAATCCGAGTCGGACAGGGTGAGGTTGCCGAACTTGTTGGCAATGAAGTCGAGTTCCCGAAGGTGATTGTTTCCCTGGGGGAGAAATTGTTGCCATCAACTCTAGTGGTTGAATCCATCAGGCTTGTTGATGATGATCTCGTCAATTCCCCTACCGCCAACTGTCGATGTTTTGTATCGGCAATAATAATATGGGGCTACTCGTGAGACCTAAACTTGATAGAATGCAAAGGAACACGGAACAATTTATACTAGTTCAGGCCCTTGAGATGAGGTAATACCCTACGTCCAGTTGTTGTGTATTGCCTTTGAGGTTTCTCTAGTGAGATTCTAATATGCCCTTAGGGGGCGCCCTGCCTCCCCATATATACTAGGGGATAGGGTTATAGAGTAGGAATCCCAGTCGAACTCCAACCAAGAGATTTTCTTCTAGAAATACAACGTGCCTGACTAGGACTATATCCTTTCCTTGTCGTACAAGGTAATGTATGCCGAGTCCTATTGTATCCCTAATTGCAAGGTTAGGCCCATCCTCTATCTGAGTGGCCCTAATGCTTCTCATGAGGTACCAATAGGACAACCAGCTAATGGCCCAATAGGACATGCTATGTAGGAACTCATATCTTACAGCCCACTACTGAGCAGGTCGGCCCAAGACAACCACCTAGCGCAGCCCTTTAAGTACCGGGGAGAGAGAAAAGATTCCCCTTTCTTCCCCAAATTGCCAAAACTCTTCGTCTTCCGACAACCGCACCCAAACTTCGTGCTCTTCGCTCTCGAGCCAAAACCTAGGGTTTCCACGCCTCCAAGTGAACCACCCCAGATCTGCAAGCCTCTTCGCATCCATCTCCGTTTCCCCTCTCCAGAACCTCTTCACCTCCTCTCAATAGCCAGATTTACTAAAACTTCAAAGGCTGGATCCGACGCCACTTCACTGCCGGCGGGAACTTGGCCAACCTTGGCCATTTGCTCGTCGAGGTTGGCCCACCTGGAGCGTGAGGGGATGCTCCAAGCCAAGGAACTGATGAACTGGCGCCCCGCCATCGGTGAGACCATCCCTACCCCGAAGTCCTACGAAATCGTGGTCTTCGAATCTTTTTTTGACCGGGCTTGGCTCTCCCCACATTCCTTGGCATCCTCCCCTATTTCAATCTCTTCTGTTATTTCTACCATCTTAAGCCTCAGCCATCCAAGCTACAGCCACAGGTGATAGGGGTGGCTGGCCTTCAGCTCTGAAATGTATTAAAAAGATCTACATCCATCTCCACCTCAAAACCTCCTTGAAGGGCTAGCATCAGGAGTGGTTCTACTCTCCAATCCAGAGCCCTCCCTGCCTCCCTATGTCAGCAATGCCCCTAAGGTGCTCGATAGCTGGACTGCAGTCTCGACTGAAGCTGAAATGGTCTAGGTGCACGTCTTGCTCGAGAAGCTGGCTGCCCTAAAGCAGAAGGAATTAAGAGGGGTCTACGTGGCGCGAGCGTTCCTCACCCATAGGATCCAGCCCCTGAAGGCCCAAGTGCACCCTGGCTACGAGCACCAGAGGAAGAACGACCCCACTCGAGAGAGCTCTAAGTAGGTAAACAAGGATGTAGTCACCGACAACTTGTGCCGGTACTTCAGCAGCGTTGTCTCGGATACCCTTGATCCAGAGAAGTTTCCAAAACCATTCAGCCTAAAAAGGCCTCAGCCAGTGGTAAGTTGCCTAACCTCAGATATCTCCACTTGATTGTTGATGGATTGTGTGTGATGAATGATATGATTGCGAAGTATGAAACGATGTCATATGTCTTGTTTGCAGGAAAAATGCCGACTTCGTCTCTCATCCCCCAGTCAGTCGACTAGGGGGCTCAAAAAAACGTCCGACCAGCCCCGCAACGGACCAGCCCAGCTCCAAGAGAGCTGGGAAACAGCTGGCCAAGGAACCGGTGAAGAAAAAGCAGACGCCGACTAGGCCATCTGGCAGTCCAAAGATAAAGGACACAAGTGCCACAGCCCCAACACCACCAGCTACTTCAGCCGTAGCACCGACTGCCACAACGTCTCCACCACCAGCTGCTCCAGCCACCACGCTGTGAAGCGCACCGACCACCATGCCGACCGCCCCGACATCGAGTTGCCTGCCACCCGACACCGTGCCGACAAGCACAACGCTGGCTGACGCGGTGACTAGCGACGAGCCTTCGGGCTCACCACCAATCTCCTCACCCTGTGGTGCACACGGGATGAGGTTCATGACCTCCAAGAGGTACTCAATCTTTTGATTATCTTCAAACGTCTTGAAGTTATTGCACTATCTTGAATGTGGTGCGTATTTGCAGGAAGCCAATGACATGGACCCCAAAGGGCCACCGCCACCAGCCCCAGCTCCCGACACTACCCCAGCTAAGGTTGAGGCCAAAGCCCAACAAGCCAAGCCGAGTGCTGCTCTAGCCCCCGAGGGCAAAACAGAGCACTCGGACACCCAACCGGCCTCACCCAGCTAGGAGACATCTGTCCCAACTGTTGAGCCAGCTCCTCCGATCGACCCCAAGCCTCCAACTCCCTCACCGCCGCCACGGAATTCCCCGAAGGTGTTCAGCTAGACGAACCCGGACGAGAGAGTGGATACGCTAACAGTGGATGAAGAGGCCACCAATAAGGAGTGGATCAGGCTGTATGAGGCTACAATCAAAGCCTCTCAGCAAGTCCAGGTGAATAGTCTGACCCGGCTGAAATAGTTGTATTGTCATTGTGTGTTGTCGGAGTCATTGATTTTTGTCTTGTGCAGAAAATAAGTGCCAGGTCTGAGAAGTTGAGCCGGGCATTGGCTAGGATCGCTCCTCAGATAACTCAGCTGACCAAGCTTCAGCAAGAAAAGGATGAGATCCTGCGGAAGGGCATAGATTGGGAGGAATGGCTCCGGGTGTAGCATCTGGAAAACACACAACCATTTCCATTTGCAGGTGTATTAATCCTCATCCTAGGAGACAAGGTACACAATACAAAGTTGTTTAATACCAGAGTACATATGCGGAAGTGATAACATTGTATTAATTATTACATGGGCGACCAAAGCCCCAACAAGAAAAGGTAAACAAATAATGTTCATAGCTAGAAGAGCTAGGGACCAGGCCCATAGGCAGTTGACGGCAGGATCGAGCTAGACGTCGAAGCGTTCATCTCCAAGGAACTCATCATCTGGATTGGAGAGAAATAGAGCAAGACTGAGTACTTCCAACGTACTCAACAAATCACACCTGGGAAATGCACAAATATTGCCAAGGATGTATAAAGGTATTAAAGGGGCTATTTTGCACTAAACAACATTTTATTTTATTCAATAACTTCTAAAGCATTTTTAGGAATACGACCCTACTTCTACTATCAAAATTATCTCCAGAGTTGCATATACCATGCTATCATATTCTTGCCTAAACCTAGGCCAACCAGACTCATCCTGGTCAACCTCATATTTTAGTCATGTAGCCATTGTTTTAGTTTAACAGAAGAAACCTCTAACTTGGGTATATTGCTAGGCTTGCTCATAACTGAGGGCTCGGCTATTCAAATAGATTATACTCTAGCCAGATGTGTACATCTTTACCCACAAGACACAACTCCCTCACGTGTTCCCATGTGCCCTATACCACCACGGTATTTGGAATGCCGTGACATAACCCTTCACTTAAGTCAACCATAGACAAAGAACCAACACTGACCCCCATCTATGGCCAGAACCCTGGGATAGGTAGACATGGTCCATGACCCCAGCATCTTGATCCCGGATACCCCGTGACCTTCATTTGCCAGAGACGTCAGTCAACAACCAGACTTCATCCGCCTCTATCCGTGTTCCTTTGTCTAAAGCTGATCTAAGCTATGGGTTAAGCCTTAACCATTAGACATTTGGTAGTACGGTTATGCTTTGCAACAGAGGCCTGAAAACCAGTCCTTATGGCGGCCGAGGTACAACTAACAATACCTCGTACCTCAAGCCCAGCCGAAAATAGGGTTTTTGGAGATTTTGAATAGATAAGATTCATAATCAGGCAAAACCAACCCTTTCTATTTTTATCCTTAGTGACTTTATTATTCCCCATAATTATTTCATAAAAAGGACTAAGTTGTTGCTAAATTAAGCATGTGCTAAGCATAACCTAAAGTAGCTAGCTTGTATCACATATACACACAAATACTAGCTGATTTTCAGTTACCTAGGGTTGTCAAGGCATAATATCAAATAATAAGGCTATAACAAGGATATAGGATAAAGCTATGATAAAACAATATTACCATAGGAATTTTAGAAAAGCATAATGCAATAATTTTAAAAAATAAATTTATGAATTCATGGGTATTCAATATGAACAAGGATGTGGATATGACTTGCCTTGCTCACAACCAAAATCTTCAGCAGCGACCTTGAGGTAGAGCAGAGAACCAGGAGCTATGGCGTCTACATGACACATGCAAAAGAAAAATGGCTTTACTCTAAGAAAATGCATAAAAACAGTGGAAATAAAGCATATAAATGGGTTCTAGGCATTTTAAGGAAAATTTAGAGACTTAAATAGGTCAATTCCGAGTTCGAACGGTCAAGGTATGGCCATTTGAAGTTTATATGAAATTTAAATTCAGATTTAACATTTTATTGAATTATTTTTCTTAAGAAAATTCGTTTTATTGTGTCAACGTCAGGGAGAGAGATTCGGTGCCGACAGATGGGCCCCACTGGTCAGTGTCCGGGGGCGGCAGACTAGCGGTCCACACGGCTCGGCCGTGGGCGAGTCATGCTGACGGGGCTGCCACGCGGCGGCCACGTCAGAACGGCCATGGCCGGCCGGCCGCGCTCCGATTGTTGCCGCCGGCGACCATCGGTGTGGCGGAGGAGGCCGAGGAGGGGTGAGGAGAGGCGAAATGGGTAGAGGGCAATGGGGTGGTCCTCACCCCAACGAGAACGATGAAGGGCGGCAAGGTAGAAGCGGTGGTGACGTTCGGGCTCATGAGGACAACGGCGCTCTAGTGGCCTTCGGGCTCGGTGAAGTGGTGGCCAAGGTGCGCAACAACGTGACGAAGCCGGCGGTGGCATCGATGAAGCTTGGTGAGGCCTTGGTCGATGACGAAGTGCGGCCGGAGTCAAAGGACGGCAGCGGAGCTCAAGTTCTATGGCGCGGCATTGAGAAAGAAAGCAAGGGGCTCAGGTGGTGAGAGGAAAAGAGAGAGGGAACTCGAGGCTCCATTTTTATGCACGGGAGAGGAGATGAGGGGCCGTGGGGAGCTTGGCGGCCGGTGTAATGATGACGGTGTAAACGGCCAAAATTCACTCCTCCAATTGAAGCCAATTTAGGGTGAAATTGAATGGGATTTGTGAGGAGAAATTATGAGGAGGAATGAGGAGTAATTTCCCCTCAATCAATTCGGGATTTGATGGAGTGAGGAGGGAAGATTTTGGAGGATTAGCCATTAGGGTCCGGGAGAGGAGAGAGACAGGCTACGGCTGGAGGTAGACGATGACTGAAAGGTGGGCCCCACCTGTCAGCAGGTGTAGACGTGGCGCGAGCGAGCTGGGCCAGCCCAGGCGCAAGAGCAGGGAGGGCAGCAGGCCGAGTGGGCTGACGAGTGGGAGGGAGGATGGCTGGGCCGGATTCGGCCCAGTGAAAGAAAAGAGTTTTCTTTTTAGAAAATCCTATGAAGTGTTTTTATTGCCTAAAAATTAGTATTTGTGCTCTGAAAATTCTAGTAAAAATTGAGTGTGCATTTTAGGACATGGGGAATTTAAGAAAAATACCCACAAGCCATATTGAATTTTATTCTTGAGGATTTTTATTTGTTCAAGGCTCTTTTCATGTTTTAAAATTTCTAGAGATTAGGATTTAGGAATAATTTAAATTTAATATGATTTCAGGGTGTTACAAACCAACCCCCCCCCCCTTACAGAGAATCTTGACCCCTAGATTCGGAAGCACTGGCGAAGAGATGTGGCTGCGCTGACTTTAACTCATCTTCACGCTCCCTTATTGCCTTGTTTTCCGAATGGTTACTCCATTGGACCTTACAAAACCAAATCACCTTACTTTGGGTGTGCCTTTCAGGTATGTCCAATATTTTAACTGGTTTCTCCACATATGTTAAATCCTCTTGTAAGTCTATCTGGTCAGGGTCTGCTTGCTCTGTTGGTACTCGCAAACATTTCTTGAGCTATGAGATGTGAAACACTTCGTGTACATCTCCCACTGATGCAGGCAACTCAAGCTGGTAAGCCACTTCCCCTCTTTTGCCAAATATCTTGTAGGGTCCCATATATCTGGGTGTGAGTTTATCTTTGGTATTAAACCGTTGTATGCCACGAAGCGGTGTGACTCGCAGGTTTACGAAATCCCTGCTTCAAACTCCAGATCTTTGCATCGATTATCTGTGTAACTTTTCTATCTGGATTGAGCCACTTTCAGGTTCTTCTGTATCACTTTGACCTTTTCCTCTGCTTCCCTCAAAATATCAGTTCTGAACACCTGGCGTTCTCCTGTTTGATCCCAAAGGAGAGGAGTTCTACACTTGCATCCATATAATGCCTCGAAGGGTGCCATCTTCAAACTAGCTTGGTAGCTGTTGTTGTAAGAGAATCAGCATAAGGAAGACTCTTATCCCATGTCTTTCCAAAATCTAGGACACATGCATGAAGCATATTCTCCAGAATCTAGTTGGTTCGCTCAGTCTGTCCATCCATTTGAGGATGATAAGCTATGCTGAAGTTGAGTCTTGTGCCCATTTCTTCTTGCAACTTCTGCCAAAAGTTTGAAGTGAACTAACTACCTCGATCGGACACGATCCTCTTGGGTAACCCGTGATAGCACACAATCCTTACAAAGTACAGTTCCACTAACTCACCCCTTGAGTAAGTAGTTTTAACTGGGATAAAGTGAGCCACCTTGGTCAATCGTCGACATCTACCCATATCGAATCATACCCTCCTTGACTATGTAGAAGCTCAGTAATAAAATCCATACCAATTTCCTCCCACTTCCACTCTGGTATTTTCAGCGGTTGCAGTAACCCTGCCAGCCTTTGATGTTCTGCTTTAACCCACTGGCACACATCGCATAAAGCCACAAATTCCGCTATTCCCTCTTCATGCTTACCCACCAGTATTGAACATCTTGGTGCTGCTAGGATGAATGGAATACTGACTCTCATGAGTTTCTTGCAGAATGAGTTTCTTCAAATTGGGATTGTTAGGAACACAAATGCACTCCCCATTCCATACTGCACCAAATTCGTCTTCCAAGAAACCCACTGCTTTTCCCCTTCGCATGTTCTTTTTGAGTTCCCGGATATCCACATCACTTTCCTAAGCTTCACGGATCTGATCCAGGAGCAAAGGCTTGGCTTCGAGAGTAGCCAAATATACCTTTCTGACAACACATAGGTTCAGAGCCTCCATTTCTTTACACAGATCGGCTGGGCCAGTCTTCAATTGGGTGGTGCAGCAATAACTTTTTTGACTCAAAGCATCCGCAACTACATTTGCCTTGCCCAGGTGGTAATGAATTCCCACATCATAATCCTTGATCAACTCCAACCATCTCCTATGTCATAGGTTCAAGTCTGGCTGAGTGAAGATATACTTTAGACTCTTATGATTAGTGTATATCTCGCAGCGATTCCCAATGAGATAGTGGTGCCAAATCTTCAAAGCATGGACTACGGTGGCCAGTTCTAGATCATGGGTGGGGTAATTATTCTCGTGCAGTCGTATCTGTCGGGAACATAAGCTACAACATACCCTTCTTGCATTAAAACGCATCCAAGCCCTTGGCGAGATGCATCGCAATACACATGAAAATCTTTTCGGACATCAGGCATAGGGGCTGACATTAACTTCTTCTTGAGCAACTGAAATGCCTCTTCGCACGAAGGAGTCCAAACAAACTTCTCTTCCTTCTTCAATAGTTGAGTCATGGGTCTGGCTATCTTTGAAAAATTCACAATGAACCTCCGATAATAACCTGCTAGACCCAGGAAGCTACGAATCTGGGTAACCGACT
Source organism: Oryza meyeriana var. granulata (assembly GCA_003991445.1). Taxonomy (NCBI): domain Eukaryota; kingdom Viridiplantae; phylum Streptophyta; class Magnoliopsida; order Poales; family Poaceae; genus Oryza; species Oryza meyeriana. Next base: position 73,084 of record RYFJ01000128.1, read on the forward strand.
TGGGTTGCGTCCAATTCATGACAGATTCCATAGTGGAAGGTAATATGATGATGGCCTGATCTTCCGAGAGGTACTGATTAGTCGATTGTGGAGAACTCGACGTTGATGATCCAAAGGCTCCGACCAAAACAGATCGATCCCCTTGCAATCACTACACCACTGCTCCATTGGTTATCAACCGTGCCGAACATGGTTGACCTCGCCAAGAAGGCTTTCTCCTGCAAGCGAATCGAGAACAGAAGCAAGAGAGTTCAAGATGCAATCAGAAATTGTATTGCGAATAATGATTAAGTTCACAAGTTGGGGTTCCTCAACCGAACATGCGGCGAAACTGCTAAGCAGAATAATCTCTTAAAAAAACCCACCGAAAACTAAAGGGGTGCGACCTCCTTAAATTGGGAAGGGGGAAGCCGCACTTATCTAATGAAAAGGGGTGTGGTACTAATCGCGATACTGCTCACGCGCCGTGGCACTGTTCACGTGAACAGTACCAGCCCAATTAACCTAAGTTACAAGGCCTTTAGCCCACTTTGACTCAGACTGAAAAAGTGACATGTCTTGTTTCGCAGTTTCTGATCTGCTCGGATGGATTTTGGAGGTGGGACCAGATCCATTTGAAAGTAGACTTCGAGATCTTTCCAACAAGTACTCATGGGCCCCAAGAAGCCTTCTGGATCAAAAGTTATGGTTGTTTGAAGTAGATGCTGTTACGAAGGCCAAATCTGAGTCGAACTCGCGAACAGGACTTGGATTGCGCTTGATGGTTCCACTTCTACACTTGAGCTCACGTGGTCCTTCACCATGATTCCTAAGGACAATTAAATCATCACAAAAATTAAGTTGTATGCCATTCTTTGAAACATTTGTATGCAAACTTAGGAACGCATTCACCTGATGGTTAAGTTGACGTGCTCGCGCTCGAGTCATTGGTCCTTGTATCATAGTTTCAGTTTGTTGTGGAGTTGGCACAGTTGTATCTATAGAAAGGATGTCCTCATCAGAAGGATCTACTACCACTCCTTGAACCATAATAACATATCCCAAGAACTTTACCTCTGTCAACCAGAACTCACATTTACTAAACTTGGCATAGAGTTGGTGCTAACAAAGTTTCTCCAAAACCAACCATAAGTGGTGCTCATGTTCTTTTTCTGACTTGGAGTAAATCAGGATGTCGTATATAAAAATCACTACGAACTTATCCAGATACTCCATGAATACTTTATTCATCAGGTTCATGAAGAATGCAGGAGCATTTGTTAGCCCAAATGACATCACTATGTACTCATATAACCCATATCTAGTTGTGAAGGCTGTCTTTGGGATATCCTCCTAACGTATACGCTGTAGGATTAAAACACAAGAACCAAGCCTACCAAGGGGTGAATGGTAGGAACACCAAAAACCAAAATCTTTTGTGGAATAAAAAAACCCTTAAACTTGGATGGAGTACACCGGTCAAACCTCTCCTGTTGTGCCGGTTTGACCGCCGTATATATGCTGGTTAGACTGCCGGACCGTCAGGACCTAGAAAAAAACACACTGAAGATACACTTCAAAGTAGATCGGCTTTATTGCATCAAGATGTGTTTACAAAGTGCAACTACAACACTCCTCTCTCAACTTTCGTACACAAGACGTGACTAGACAAAACCCTAATTTTCTTTTCTGAAAAAACTCGTCTCTCTAGAGCCTCGACCCCTCTACTATTTATACCCACGGGTGGCTGCTCAAAAGCCACGAATCCAACTAGATTGAGGACTCCTATTCCCTTAGGAAACCTTTCCTACAGATATACAAGTTATCCCTTATTTGGACTCAAACTCTTCAATCTTGAACTCCTATCCAAAATTGACTCCTCTTTCCCTACACACTCAATTCCTCTTGTATGCCATATGGAATCTTTATCTCCATGTGCATTGATCTCTAGCCTTCAATATCCCGCGTGATCTCCCGACCTTCCGAACATCAACTATTGACTCTCGATCCATCACTGGCAATACTCTCGAGGCCTCAAGACTTACCTACACATGCAAAAACAAAAAAACCATATCCAAGCACAAGTTCTTTCCCAACTTGACTCACATTAGCACACAAACAATATATTAAACGCATATGAATAGATTTGAAGTCATAAATATTGATTATCCTTCATGAAATACAAATTCAGTTCGAAACTGAAAACAATCAGGATTCAGCCGGTCTGACCGTCGGGACCTTCGGTCCGACCACCCGAACACCTGCGGTCTAACCGGACAACCTCCTCCGGTCTAACCGTCTCAGAAAACCCAGTCTGACTGGTATACAAAAATCAGTCCGACCAAGCATCAGTCAAAAACACCATCCAATAATCTCCGCCAATTTGTTCATCACAAAATATACAGTAAATGATTTCACAATCTCCCCCTTAATGAACACATTAGCAAACCATTCAAAATGTGATTTACTGTTTGAGAATAAAAACCAAAAGAATTGGTAAAAAGCACTCAAGGCTCAAAATTGAAAAAGAAAACTTCTCCCCCTTTTTAAAAGAAAGAAATTCCCTTTGCATGAAAATTTATGCATCATTTTGTATCATTCTCCCCCGCCGGTTTTTAATAAATGATACCGTTAACTTTTAATATGATGTTTGATCATTCATCTTATTTAAAAAATTGAAGTATGATATATTTTGTTGTAGCCTAGTTTATTATTAAAGGAATTTTAAGCATGACTCGTATTTTTATATATTTGCACCAATTTTTAAATAAGATAAATAGTCAAACGTTATGATAAAGTCGACGGTGTCATTTATTAAAAACCGGAGGTAGTATTTTCATGAGACTCGACCATATTATGAAACAAAAGTCAGCTATCACAGTACAGGAAAGCAGAGCATAAGCGTAGTAAGCACCCAGGAAATAAAAAACGTGCTGCATTCAGCTTCCATGCTTGGATCTTTTTTTTTCACTACAAACTTCTAACCCTTGCGCAACGACAAGAAAACGTTGCGATAGGCCCAATTTGGTTGCAAAAGGTAGTTCTTGCCACCAAATCGCGTTCGTTGCCAATGGTTGCAAAAAGTCACGTTGCAATAAGAACTTGCAACCGTTGCTAGTTTGGCGTTGCAAGAGTTAGCTTTTCTTGCAACCATAGCTGTCCGTTGCCAAGCATGGCAATAGGACGTTATCGTAACATTCACTAGCGTGGCAATATGAGCACTTGCCACGCTCGTCTTCGTAGCAACAGGTGGTAAATGCAACGAGCGATAGCGTAGCAATAGAATTTTGTTGCCACGCTAGAATTTTGTTGCCTAAGGTGTTGTTGCCATGACCGTTATGCCGTGGCAAGTAAACCATTTGCCACGCAATTTTATTCGTTGCGAGAGAGTATACATTATTGCCATAATCGTTGTGGCGTGGCAAAAGTATCATTTGCTACGGTTTTTTATTCGTTGCAAGAGATGATATGGTATTGCCACGGTTGTCGTGGCGTGGCAATAGTATCATTTGCCACGCAAATTTAGCCGTTGCGAGATACCGTTCATTATTGCCACGACTGCGGTGCCGTTGCAACAGTATCATTTGCCACGTAATTTTATTCGTTGCGGGAGATTAATTGTTATTGCAACAATAGTAATGTCGTGGCAATACTATTATTTGCAACGTAAATAAGTCTGTTGCCATAGAGCATATTGCAGGCATAGCTTTTATTGCAACGCTAGTAACATTTAATTTTGGTTTAATAAATCATCATTGCAAATCAATAAACCATAACAAAAGCAATTGCACTCACATATATTAATTATAATCAATCATTCAATATGTTGCCAAACCATGAAAATAGTAGCTAAAATCATAAACGAGTGTACAGTTCACTCATTATTTGACAACTTTTTAAAAACTTCCTAACATCTATGTAGCACTTGAGAGTTTCCTAGCAGCCCAACATGTCATCGCCTTGGCTATGTCCTCGCTTGATTATGAGCCTCCCACTGAAACCTTGTCCACCTACTGCCAAAAGAATAAGATTGGGATATTAGAACAATATTAAGTTTACTAATTCTTGCACAAAATGTAACGAGATTCAGATATAACATGGTTCTAATTAATCAAAACTATGGAAACAGTGATGTACATATAATCAGTTTGCTATCAAATTCTCTGAATTTTTAAGGCAGCAGCAGTACAGTTGATTAGAAAAATCATAACTAGAGTTCTAGACAACAAAAAATTATATTCTTTAACAATACGGAAAGCCCATGAAATTCTCTACATCTTTCTAGTTATTTGTTAAATAAGATTCTGTAGTTATCATGGTAGAAAAACACAAACACCCACTGCTGTTCAGAACAAGGTCAAAACCTGACCGGCTACTTACAAAATTCATAACTCCCAATTATCCAGGGCTAAAATCATGACCTTTCATGATGACAAACATCTCTAAACCCTCTACAACTTTGGTATTATCAAGTATCACAGAAAAGGTAAATTACTACTCGGAACAATTCACCCAATCAAAACTGCACAAGATGCAGTTTTCAGCACGTATGTTAAATGTATTTCCTACATTTCCTAGTTCTACAAGGAAGGTCACGATATTAGAACAATATTAAGTTTACTAATTCTTGCACAAAATATAAAGAGATTCAGATATAACATGGTTCTAAGTAATCAAAACTATGGAAACAGTTATGTACATATAATCAGTTTGCTATCAAATTCTCTGAATTTTTAAGGCAGCACCAGTACAGTTGATTAGAAAAATCATAACTAGAGTTCTAGACAACGAAAATTTATATTCTTTTACAATACGGAAAGCCCATGAAATTCTCTACATCTTTCTAGTTATTTGTTAAATAATATTCTGTAGTTATTATGGTCGAAAAACACAAACGCCCACTGCTGTTCAGAGCAAGGTCAAAACCTGACCGGCTACTTACAAAATTCATAACTCCCAATTCTCCAAGGCTAAAATCATGACCTTTCATGATGACAAACATCTCTAAACCCTCTACAACTTTGGTATTATCAAGTATCACAGAAAAGATAAATTACTACTTGGAACAATTCACCCAATCAAAACTGCACAAGCTGCAGTTTTCAGCACGTATGTTAAATGTATTTTCTACATTTCCTAGTTCTACAAGGAAGGTCACATTTGATAAAATTTCAGCAAATGATGCAAGAATTTAGATTCCAATTAGCTGATAACATATTGCAGTAGTTACCTTCCTCCTTTTGGGATTATTTCTTGTTCTATTCATCAGCTACTGTGAAGTGATATATGTCTTCGGTGCAGCCACATTTGCAGTGTTTTCATTGAAAAGACTTTTGCTGAGAGCTGTAGTACTTTTACTGGAGCGAGTAGGTGCTGGTGCATATTTTTGTACGGTGACAACGCTTCCAGGCTGAGTCTACAAACATTAAATTGTTTGATCTATTTTAGCTATAGTTCAAGGTGCATAGCTCAAGATACATGGAACATAGTGCAATAGTGTCATTACCTCCTGTAACCCATCTTTATTTTCAATTTCATGTTCACCAGTCCCATCTTCCTCTTGTATGCTTGGCACAACTTGTATACTGGCATTGTTTTACGGGGTACTCTACACATACAAATATTGTGGTAAAAGATTAGGCATCATAATCATAAGTTTATTAAGAGGACAAAGGATAAAAAATTATTCTAATACCATATTCATAGTTCCTTCTTTGTGCTGCGCTAGCATATTAAGAAATTCTTGCTTCATTTCTTCTCTTATGTTTATCTTAGCATTTTTCAGCTCCTCTTGCATCCTCCTCCTATTTTCTTCTTTCTCCCTTTCCCTTTCTGCAGCTTCTTGCGCAATCTGTTCCACTTTGAACATTACATACTCCTGATCTAGATACCCAAGCTGGTCCTTAAGAGATGTCAAGGTTGAGAATTTTATATCAGGCCTTTCCACTTTGAACATTACATACTCCTGATCTGGAAGTCCATTCTTGCAATGAACATAAAGAGTCCACATTTCACCCGTGCCACTGCATACATACGACAATGGTTGATAAATAAACAAGAATAAAAAAAGGTCAAGTATTACCCATTGGCAGAATCTTAACTTAAGCAAAAAGATTCAAAGCCCACACTCTCAACATCAGTATAAACCAACATATGGAAATAATATGTGACATGTTATGGATGGATATTTCTGTGGAAGGGACAAAGACTACAGATGAATTCCTATTATAAAATACAAAAGAGTGTAAATAATTTAACCATGTCATGCTCTACGCCTGTACGTTTGCATAGCCTTACCAAATGATTGGCGGAATCTTTCAGTTTGCATAGCCTGTACGTCAGGTCACGGAGTAATCTAGTGGTGAGGCCACGGAGTGCATGGCCGAGCTATGCGGCCAGACGTGGTTTGGCTTGTGAGTGCATGTGTTTATTTAAGTCCTATAATCACTTTGTTCAGAGATCAAGAGAAAAAGAGCACTGGTGTGCAGTGCTGCAAAACTCCCCTGTGTATGTGCGTGTTCATTTGAGCTAGCCGGGTTGCAAGTTCAATAGAAAGTCGTGGTGTTCGTCGCCATTGTCGCCTGCTCGAGCTCGTGTGTGTTTGCATTTGCTCCAGGCCGGGCAAGAACCCGAGCACGGGCGCAGGCCGGGCGAGGGCCCGGGCACGGGAGCAGTCTCGGACGCGAGGGCGCGGCCGTGGGCGTAGGCCGGGCGAGGGCCCGGGCACGGGAGCAGTCCCGGACGCGAGGGCGCGGCCGCGGGCGCAGACGCGAGGGCATAGGGCGTGGGCGCGGGAGCAAGTCCCGGGAGCAGGGCGCGGATTCGGGTGAGGTCCCGGGCGCGGCCTTCGGTGCGCCGATAACATACCTAGGGTTATATTGACAAGGAAACCCATGTTCGTCTTCCGTTTCGAGGGCGGCTTTAGTATATCGATGTCGATGGGCGCCCAAGGCGGTGGCGTCGTTGCTAGCGCTGATTCCCTGCGGAGGAAGCGTCGTCCTGCCTGTTAGCGTTGCCGGTGGCGTCCTCGACAGAGGCGGCATCGGGGGCGTCCTGGAACGAGGTGGCATCGGCGGCGGCGCCATGGCTAGGGATGGCAACGGGTCGGGTCACCTACGGGTGTGTTCATTGCACAATAATTAACATATCAAAATAACCATAATTAACCTGCGGGTGAGTCACCGGCGGGCTGACGGCACGACGTGCGTGCACTGGGCGTCGGGCGTCGCCGCGTCGCAAGGGCCGGCAGCCGGCGGCCGGGTCGCGAGGAGACGAGGAGAGCGGCCGGGAGGTCGGCGCGCCCGGGGGGTCGGCCGCGGGAGAGATGGGAGGGGCCGTCGCGCTTAGGGAGTCAGAGGAGGGATTTAGATCACGATCTAATTTGGGTAGGGGGAGGGGACGTCGGTCATGGGAGGTTATTAGCCCGACATATGTGGCGATCTTTTTTTTTCTGCAGGAATTTGTCGCGGTATGTCGGACGGTTTGGCGCGGTGCGAAACTTTGGCACGGTGGGAAAGTTGGAAATTTTGGCGCACAAATTTGGGGGAGGTTCCTAATGAAAAACATTTATTAGCTTTTAATTAATTTCTAAAATATCCAAACATCTTAAATTTGAAAATACTAGTAAATTGTTTGCTTTGTATGTCACGGGCCAAGCTGGCATAGTCATGGGCCCAACTGGAGTAAATAATAATAAATCACTATAATAATAAGTATTAATTAGACAAATAATTTCTAGTAAATTAATTAATTTCTATAAATTAGCTCAACATGATATTGTTGATCAACATCATGAGTCACACAAGTCACAAGTATTAAGAAAAGTTCGCCAGACATAGGAAATGACAGTGCCACTTAGTTGAACTTGACAAATTGTGTTCAGATTTAGAGCTAAGCGCTATGACAGGGTAACTCAAAACAGCGGAGTTGTCAATGAAACTATGCTAATTAATACAAATGTTATTGTTCATCCTAGGTGATGAATGAGGAATCCTATTTATCACCCAACTCAGCCACGTATTACTAGGGATGAAAACGGATCAGGTACGAACGGATATCGCTGATATCATATTTGTTTTCATATTTGTGTTCAGATTCAGATTCGAACACGGATAGCGTCCGGATACATATACGAATACGGATTGTCTCGATTACGGATAGGAATAATAAGTATCGAATATGGTATGAATCGGATGGTCCGGACTATATAATATGAAATGACAACAATTTGTACAGTCCGGACCGTCCGAACATGGTTCGGATGGTCCGGACTATATAATATGAAATGGCAACAATTTGTATAGTCCGGACCGTCCGAACAGGGTTCGGATGGTCCGGACTATATAGTATGGAATGGCAACAATTTGTACAGTCCGGACCGTCCGAACGTTGTTCGGATGGTCTGGACTATATAATGTGAAATGACAACAATTTGTACTATCCTGAATTTTCTGCTACAATTGTGACGTGTCTTGTTATCTTTTGCTGTGTTGGTGACGCATACAGGTTATTCTCTCTAAGAGACCTCCATAGAAGAAGTATAGCCACTTGTTGATAGTTGTAGAAATCTAGAGTCATCACTTATTACAAGTTGATTGTTTCAAAAAAAATGGTACAGGAAATTTTCCTCATTTATTACTTGAGCAAATTTTACACAAAAAAATCATCATCATCATCTTCTCCCAGAGTACTGAATGGAGGGAGGACTCCATCAGCAATGTAAGTGTCATCTGGATCTTCATCTTCATCGAACAGGTCATCGTGTTCAGGTTCAGGCACCGCTGTTGCAATAGCATGCTCAATAACAGAAGCTTCAACAGTAGCCCCGTCAAGGCCAGACCTACTCCAAGCTGTCACATCTTCATTTTGCTGTCCAACATTCATATCTTCCACTCCTACAACAACTGAGTCCAGATCGAGCTCACCCATATTGTCAGTAACTTCTCCTTCAGGCATGGCAAACAGGTTTCTAGGCTGCACTCTAAGGACTATGCACCAATCTGGTTTCTTTAGGTTTTTTGCATAAAAGACTTGCTCGGCTTGTGTGCTCAGGATGTAAGGTTCATCTGAATACCTAAACCGAGTTGTATCAATATCGATGACCCCATATTTATCCTTATTGTACCCTCTAGATCTGCTCGTACTTGCTGCAGGGACATCAAACCATACGCATTGGAACAACATTACTTCCTTCTCACCATGAAAATCAAGGCAGATAATTTTCTTAAGCACGCCATACCAGCCCATGTTTCCTGTACTTGCATCGCCCTTCACAAATACACCACTATTTTGAGTAGTTAAGCAGTTCTCTATGGAAGAGACCCGGAAAAGGAAGCCATTTATGAAACACCTGTTGAACACACGAACCCGAGGGTCTGGACCGCGAGATAGATAATACATCATGTCATCTATTTCCCCTTGTGCATGCAATGTGCTGATCTACATTTACGATTATTTTAAAAATATATTAGGGATAAATATATTATTAGGGAGTAATAAATTGACAAGAAGCATGTGGAAACTATACAAATAAAATATGGATAAATATATTAGGGACGACTCACTTTACGCTCAAACCATGATACAAACTCCTCCTTGTGTCTTTTATCAACATGCCGAGGGCTAATTTTCTTCAGCTCATCCATATGCACACTTTCCACAACAATTGAAAATGCGTTCATTAGTTACATATATATTTTAAACATTCATGACCACCATAAAAAATCAATTTAAAAATATAGCTTACTTTATCCATGAAGTGACCTCGTCACAGTTGGTTAATATGTAATGCCTCATCCTCTGCATGTCAATATCAGAAACATTCTCGAGAGTACTTCCTTTCCTACTATAGTCAAGGCTCCCAAATATACTTAGCCCAGATGGTGGTTCACTGGCAGCGGCGCTTTCATGACGCTCTGGACGATTAAGCTTGGTACTAATATTTTCAAAAAAGCGAGAGCAAAATGTCAGGCACTCCTCGGATATATACCCCTCTGCAATTGAACCTTCAGGGCGCGCTTTGTTCCTCACATAGCCTTTAAGAGTACGAAGGTACCTCTCAACTGGATACATCCATCTATAACACACCGGGCCTCCAAGTCTAGCTTCGTCAGCAAGATGAACTGGTAAGTGCATCATAATATCAAAAAAAGCCGGTGGAAAAATCATCTCCAGCCGACAAAGGGTCTCCCTAATCGAAGTGCTCAGTTTTTCAATTTCTGAAAACTCCAACTCCTTTGAACACAATGAGTTAAAGAACCTACTTAGCTCGATCAACGGGGTCACCACATCTTTAGGCAATATGTTGCGCACCACTAAAGGCAAAAGTTTTTGCAAGATTACGTGTAGGTCATGAGTTTTAAGTCCAGAAAGCTTGCAACCATTGATGTCCACACATCTCCGAATATTTGCAGCATAACCATCAGGGAACTTGATGCCATGTAAAAATTTGCACAGAATTTCCTTGTCATCCTTACCTAGAGAGTACAGCGCTGGTGGCAAGGTGTACTTACCCTTTTCGAGCACTGGATGCTGATCTAGCCTTATAGCCAAATATTGCATATCAAGTCGAGCCTTCTCACTGTCCTTGCATTTACCTTGTAAGTCTAGCAAAGTCCCCAGTAAGCTCTCACATATGTTCTTCTCAATATGCATGACATCCAAATTATGTCGCACAAGCAATGATTTCCAGTAAGGAAGCTGAAAGAAAATACTCTTCTTCCTTCAGTTGTGCCACCTATTTTCTTTGTCACGTTGCTTCCTTTTCCTTGTATCCTTCCCAAAAGTCACTTGCTGGAAACTCTCATAGTCCCGCAGCACCTGCTCACCACTGAGCGGCACTGGAGCTTCCTTGGTTTCAGCCTTGTTATTGAAGCTCGCCTTGTTCCTTCGCCACTTATGGTTCATGGGCAAAAATCGACGATGTCCCAAGTAGCAATGCTTTGAACCAAGTTTTAACCACAAGTAATCAGTATGCTTGTGACAATAAGGACAAGCAAACTTACCTTTTGTGCTCCAACCAGATAACATCGCATATGCGGGGAAATCATTAATTATCCACAGCAGAATTGCATGTAGAGTAAAATTCTTCTTCTCCTTCTCATCCCATGTTAAAACTCCATTAACCCACAGATCATGTAGCTCATCGATCAGAGGTTGCAAATATACATCAGTGTTCACTCCAGGAGATTTAGGCCCAGGTATCAGCATCGACATCATCCAATAAGGTTTTCTCAAACACAGCCAAGGAGGCAGGTTATAAGGAATCAGTATCACGGGCCAACAAGTGTAATTAACGTTCAACATCCCAAACGGATTGAAGCCATCAGATGAAAGTCCCAGTCTAACATTATGTGGATCTGAATCAAACCACTTATACCTGTTATTCACGTGCTTCCACGCCAATGAGTCCACTGGGTGCCGCATTTTCCCATCACTAACCAATTCTTCCTTGTGCCACCGCATCAATGATGATGTTTCCTCTGACATATATAATCTTTGCAATCGAGGAGTAAGTGGAAAATACCTTAGAACTTTGCAAGGAGTGCGCTTCTTTGCTCCACCACTTTCGCTAGACTCGCCAATCTCATCAGAATTTGTGTCGTCTTTCTTCCACCTGCTCTCACCACATGTTGGACACGTGTCTATATCAGCCAACATCCCATGAAATAACACGCAGTCATTCACACAAGCATCGATCTTAATGTATGTGAGGCCAAGGTCGCAGATAATCTTCTGTGCTTTCTTGATAGTGTCTGGGATACAATGCCCTGGGGGGAGCGAATCTCTCCATAGGCTAAGTGTTTGCTCTGCGTTCTCGTTACTCAATCCACCCATGCACTTAAGCTGAAAGAGCTTGACCATGAATGATACCTTGGTAAGCTTTGAGCAACCTGGCCACAACTCTTGCTGCGCATCTTTCAACAAATCAAAGAATTTCTTTGCAATCTCATTTGGCTCTTCATTGGTATTACCACTGTCGCACCCTTAATTAATGCGGACACCAGATTGTTGGCCGATGATGCCATCATCTGGCGGCGTACATTCAGATCCCTATCATCATTCAAAAATTGCCAGCGTTACCTTTCTCTTGACAAAATTCTCATCAAAACCTTTAGTTAGCAAGTCCATTTGAACCTCAGATTTTGTTTTGTACACGACTCCACGACACCTTGAACATGGACATGGTGCAGTTTTTGATGCATAGGTGCCTTCAAAAATAGTATCAATAAATTTCTCCAGACCTGCTTGCCACTCACGTGTTGACCGAGACAACAGCATCCAACTCCGATCATCATCATGTGCCATTAATTCTATTTTCCAAATATCACAACGATTTCCTACAGCACGTTAATTGAAGGGATCACGACATTATTATAAACTATATATAATCAACAATGAAACATCTAGCAATAATGCAAGCATACGTGATCCTCTTTCTCACGTATGAAGCTCTAAGTAAGGCCTGAATCAAAGTACCAAATATAGCAAAAATAATCTATCCATTGCTCCTTTCTGAGATTGAGTTAACTCCTCAATTCTTTGTTTCTTCTTATGCTTTTGGGAACATGATTCATATTTTCTAAATCGATTTGTAGAAGACATGGCTTCAAAAGATGACAAGAATAAAATTAAAATTATACAAGCAGTTCTAGACCTTCATACCAATTAGTACAATACAGATGGATTTAAAAAAAAAACAATACCTGCACTCTGGACGAACGGATGAGCCTGCTTGTTGGTGCCTGCTTGCTAGATGGATAGATCCTTTTCCCTGTCCGTGTCGTTGGTGCCTGCTTGCTAGATGAATGTTGAACGGACGAGTGCCGGCCGGAGACGAGATGAACACGGAGCATCGCCCACGGGCACGCCCTGCTCGTCGATGAGCAGGAAGGAACTAGGACACCAAGATGCCGTCGCTGCAGGGAATTCAAGCGCCGTGACAACTCCGGTTGCAGGGAGGGGGCGCCACGACGACACCGGCTGCAGGGAGGCCGCGACCACGCTGCTGGCTGTAGGGAACGAGGGCCTTGACCACGCTGCTCGCAGGGACGGCGCGCGGGGGAAGAGAGGCCGCGACGGGGGGATCAGAAGCCACGACGCATGTGGGAAACAAAGCAGCGACGGGGAAGAGAGAGACCACGACGTACCTGATAGTAATTAGATTACTATCTTTCCAATACATAAACGGGTCTATATTTAATTTGTATAGGATATGCTAGCTATTAGAAACACAAACACATACATGGTCTAAATGGTAGGTATTGCAATGATAACCATTAAGTGGAGAAAACCGCCGGAGAGCTCAAGGTTCACCGCCGGCAACCTCATCTTCCTCACTGCCGCAGCTGTTCGATCGAGCCCGAGCTTGCTCTGGTGAGCCCATTCCTCTTCCCTCTGCTGGAACGTGATTAGCACCTCCCAATAATTCCATTTTTGGTATTAACTGCCCTAGGAATCGCTGGCCGAAGTCGCCGCCGTGCTTAGTCTCGGCTGTGAAGAACCGCTGCCGGCGTCGCCTCACTGTTCCGGCCGCCTCGGAGTGAGTCTGACCGAGCCCTTGCGCCAACAACGTCGCCTTGCCTCTAGAAGCCCGCTACCCAAAGGAATCGAGTCGCGAACCCTTGAGCGCCGACATTGGCCTCCGTCTTCCCCAACTCCGGCCAAGCTCTGCCACCGCCGATTCGTCCTCTGTGGTGAGCCTCGCTTCAATTCTTTGCAACATAGCCATCCTCAGGAAGTCTGTAACCTGGTGGACACCGTGTCCTAGCCGCAGGCCGACTGAAGAAAGAGCTGCCGCCGTCGTCCAGATGATTTCTGCCGCCGCCGAACCAATCGGTGCACCGCCACAGCCGACAAGACCTCGCCGGCCTCGTCAAACCTTACGGTGAGAGCCCAGATATCTGGTAGACACATATTTATGCATTAGTATTGCCAGATTGAGCTTGTAGAACGTTTTTCCCCGTCGACCCGAAAAGAGCCGCCGCTGGAGCTCGCCGCCGGCGATATTCCGGTCACCCGAGGTGTCAAGAAGACCACCCTTAGCTCCGCCGTGAACTCCTCTACCTTTTATTTGGGCCCGACTACAGCCGAGCCGCCGTTCGCCGTTTGCGCCGCCGAGAAGCTCGCGCTCTGTCTGCCTGCGCCCTCCTCTGTTCGCCACACCGGACCATCCACTCCTGGAACGGACGGTCCGATCCGTTGTCCCGCGCCCTGCTCTGCTCTGTCTCACTGGCCTGCGGGCCCAGGCTGTAAGAGAAATAAGAAAAGAAGAAAGAATTAGAAAAAGGTTAAAACTGAAATATCTTTCCAACAGAAAAATAGCCAAACTTTGAAAATTCATAAGTAATTTATTTTAACTCATTTTTGAGTGAAACCAATTTTGTTCAAGGGCATTCAAGGGCCGTGACGACTCCGGTTGCAGGGAGGGGGTGCCACGACGACACCGGCTGTAGGGAGGCCGCGACCACGCTGCTGGCTGTAGGGAACGAGGGCCTTGACCACGCTGCTCACAGGGACGGTGCACGGGGGAAGAGAGGCCGCGACGGGGGGATCAGAAGCCACGACGCACGTGGGAAACAAAGCAGCGACGGGGAAGAGAGAGACCGCGACGTACGTGATAGTAATTAGATTACTATCTTTTCCAATATATAAACGGGTCTATATTAATTTGTATAGGATACGCTAGCTATTAGAAACACAAACACATACATGGTCTAATGGTAGGCGCCTATCTTCTTAACTTTGAGGTCTCAGGTTCGAAACTTGCTGGTGGTGTTTTTTTTTAATTTTTTATGTAACCATTAAAGTGGAGAACCTTAGGTATTGCAACGATGTAATTTTTCTTTGCTATATGTACAACCTTTTTGCAACGAATGAAACTATTACATACAATGAAACCATAATCGTTGCAACCTTAGTGATTGCAACGATTTATTTTTTTTCGTTGCTATATGTACCACTTTTTCGCAACGCAAGCGACTATTATATACAACGAAACATATTCGTTGCGACATAGACCGAGCTATTGCAACCATCATATAAAGAGTTGCAATATCACCTTAGTATTACAACGACAATAAACTTGCCCGCAACGCAAATCAAATCGTGGCAACAGGAATCACTTATTGCAACCATTCAATAATTTGTTGCGATAACACTTACTTTTCGCAACGATCTCCATACTTAGGGCCACGAAACAATCTTCGTGGCAAAAATCCAATCTATCGCAACCAAAAGTAAAAATCGTTGCGATAACAACCCTTGTTGCAACCAAATCTCGCCGTTGCGACAAAAAAGCGTGGCATAAGGGTCAGAAGTTAGTAGTGTTTTGAGGTTGCTTGTATCCATCATAGATGATATGCAACCAAAATCCAATTACACAGACACAAGACTAGAACATGACGCATATCTGGTATAACACCCAGCCTATTAACAGCTTGTAGAAGCCCATGCGGTCTAGTTGTGGTTATAGTGGGTGGCATGCCACCTTAAAAGCTTATATGGATGATAGTTTGTAAGTTTTAGTGGTCCAATCATAGTACTCTGGTTTAACCTTTTTACATGAGCGAGGACGAAAGTATAAGCATGGTGCTATATGTATGTGGGCCTCATCCTAGAACAAAAAATCAAGAGGAAATTACAGCTTGGGCCACCTTTTATTACCAAACTTTTACTTTGGACCACCCCTTAACCAATATTTTCACTTTAGACTAGGTTATTTTACCTTTTTTATTCTGAAACACCCTTGACTCTCTTTTCAAGCACATCAATACCATCAAATACACCGACTCTTGCACGCTGATTAACTCACACATCTATATGTAGACTATATCTTTAACATAGGATGAGTTGGATGTGGATGGGTATAAGAGTTTGGGTGGTCCAAATTGCCATAAAAGTAAAATTACCTAGTCCAAAGTGAAAAGTGTAAAACCATATGTTACTTCGTATTTTTGTGATGGAAAATTGGCAAAGGAAATTTAAAGTGAGTGTGGACTAACATTGGTCAGGTAGCGAGATCTGTGCCCGAAAATGGTGTTTGGTTTATTGGTGTGCAGATACTTGGGGTCAATCTTGGTTAGCGGCAGATTGGGACTAGACTCAGGAGGAGTTGAGGTTCAAAACGATCGAGAGGTCATGTGACAAAATTGGACACAAGGCGACACACGATGGACGGATACTATGTGGGGTAATCCTCGCAATGGACTCTACAAGTTCGATGTACAAGTGTCGGAATTTGCAAAGAAAAAAATAGAAGAAGAAAAATCATCAAAAAAAAAGAGGAGGGAGGGAGCTACTATGAGAACAGGCTGGGCCAGCCGGCTGGCAGCCCAGGAGGCCAGAGCGTAGGCGGCCGAGGCAAGCCGGCCCAAGTGCGGCGCAGGGGTGTAGCCCAGGCACCAGGCGGCGCGCGGCCTAGCACTCGGAGGAAGGCCAATGGCCTAGGAGCCTCCCCCTACTGGCTGGACACTTGGCCTTTGTGGATTGGACCACCACAGTGAGCTGTGATGTGGCAAAAAAACTGAGCATTAAAAGGATATCCAGTGGCTACTGTTAGGCTGAGTAGGGGTTAAGTTTAGAGAGCATTTTAGGCTTTTTCCCATGGGGTTAACCATCCCTTTTGAGGCTATAAATAGAGGGGCAAGCCTAGGGTTGAGACTTGCACCTTCCCATTAGATTTGTGACTCTTTTGCAATGAGGATTAGGAGAGTGAGAGGGCCTTTTTGGAGAGGTTTTTGTGAGAACTTTTGAGGGGTCTCATTTTGTAAACAATATTTCTAATTAATGAAATAATTGTTTACTTTTGAATCTTTTGTGCAATTTAAATTCCTACAATTTAAATTTCTGCAATTTAAATACCCGCAATTTACATTCCTGTAATTTAAATTTCTGCAATTTAAATTCATGCACGGATATTGATTCATCTCCTTCTAAATTCTGTGGAGTGTGTTTCTTTTCCAAATTCTTGCTCTGTTTGGATCATATGACTTGCAATGGGTTGGGAGGCGATCACCTCTATGCCTAGTGTAAACCAATTGTGATTGAAGTCCCAAATATGAGCAAGTCTTATTAATTGATTCTTCTGTCCAAAAATCTTTTGGTTTTAGCTTTCTCATAGCTAAATCCAACTAATCGTGGATAAGTTTTTGGATCTAGTTACTTTAATAGCTAGATCCATCAACTGGATTTTTGGTTAAGTTTCTTCACCATCTTTTGACCATCTTTTGGATCTAGGCCTTGCATGACTAGGTTCAATTGATTCGGCTCAAGTCTTTTTGAGCTTAGTTGTTCTCATAGCTAGATTCATTAAGACGATCCTGTGATCTAGGTTGCCGCTAGTTCATCCCATAACTAGATCTAACTAAAAGATCACTTGACGGTTATTTAATCCGAGTATTTGGGGATAAATATTAATAAGCTATATTCAACCCCCCCCCCCCCCTCTATAGGTAATTTTGATCCTTCAATTGGTATCGGAGCCCAGTTAACGTTCGCTGTAACCTAACCATGGCAATGAACCTAGCTATGGATAAATACTTGACAAAACCTTCAGTTTTCGATGGAGGATATTTTGTGTCTTGGAAGCCTTGAATGGAAGCATACCTCTAGTTGTTAGGGTATAAGGTGTGGAAAAAGGTAATCACTCCTTTCACCGTACCCCAAGATATGGCTATCACTGCTGAAAATGAAGCTGAGGTTGATGCTAACTTTCGTGCTCGAAATGCTTTGCTTGTTGGATTGGGACCGGGTGAGTCCAATAGGGTGAAACACCTTACAACTGCCCATGAAATTTGGATCAATCTGTGCATTTTCCATGAAGGTACTAATGAGATAAAATTAGTTCGTCAAAACCAATTTGAGAAAGAGTACCAGAGATTTGAGATGCACCCAGGGGAATCAGTTGATGACTATTTCAAACGTTTTGACAAGATTGTTTCAAACTTGAGATCGGTTGGCATGGAGCTTACTGACAATGAAAAAGCTCGCCACCTTTTCAATTGTCTTGATTATGATGTTTGGGCCATGAATGCTATCTCCATCACAAAGAGTGCTCCCTTGAGTGATCTTACTGTAGAAAAGCTTTACTCAAAGCTGAAAACCCACGAGATGGATATGCTCCATGGGAAAGGTCACAAGCACTCGATAGCTTTGGTAGCCAAGCCCACTGCTAGCACCTCTGCTACAGAGTCAGCCCTCGTGTGTGGTGGTTTTTCACTTGCCGCTTTACACTCGATCATTGAGGAGCAAATAGAGAAGATCCTGAAGATGATACTTGCTCTAATTGCTAAAGAAGTTTTCAAGGGCTTACAACAATGTAAAAGAGAGACAGAGAGGTCGGTCTAGCAACACTATCACTTGCTATGAGTGAGGAGAGCCAAACCGCATCCATGTAAATTGCCCAAAGTTAAAGAAGAAAAATGGGAAGACATCCAAGCAGCCAGAGGGCTGAGGACGAGGAGGACAGAAGGACATAATCAAAAAGGCCATCAACAAGGTGTTAGTTGCCCTCGATGAGGTGCAACTAAAGCGATGTCGACTTTGGAGACGACGATGATCGCAAGGTGGCAAAGAAGGACAAGGACTTCTCCGGCATGTGCTATAATGTCAATGACTTCTTCCCTGACATGTGTCTTATGGCACTTGAGGATAAGGATGACTCAACTAAGCATCGTAAGGTATGTCCTGATGATGCCCTTTCGTTGGATGGATTCTTCCTAAGTGATGGTTCTTGTTCTGATTATGATGAGGATGATAGTAGAGAAAGAATGGTTCATCTCTGTTGACACCAAAAATCGCCGGGATCTGGTTCGGCGTCGGGTTGACATGCGAAGGCCTGGGAGATCTGCTTAGCTCCAGTGCAGGTCCTAAAGCCTTGAGGTTCGTAGGCATGCCAGTCAATTTGACCCTGTAATTGACAAAGAGAAAGAAATGTTAAATTCGCGAGCCAATCGGCTGGAAGCCGGCTTGGACTCATCTCATCGGCCGATGGCCGATACGCACTGTAGCACTTATACATCGGCTTAGAGCCGATGATGGCAGGAGCAATAGCGTAATAATACACAAGTATCGTGCTAGCCGATCATCGAAGGGATACTCAAAAACCGGCTATAAACTTGGTAAAATAAACAGGTATAATGCATAAGTAAATAAATCAAATAAATCCTAGCCGATCATAATTTAGTGTTACTGGTGTTGCCGTGAAAATATGCCCGTGCCCGGGCTCTTGCTCGTATCGGCTCCCGAGGTCTTCACTTGCTGTCCGGGCCCGTGCTCGGTTTTTACCTAAGCTCGTGCCCGGGTCCTCACCTGGGGTCGTGCCCGGGGACCTGCTTGTACTTGTACTTGGATCGGCAGAATAAATCCATCGGCTAGTCCTTAGCCGATTGTAACAATAATACAGGCAAGAATATATGATAAGGCATGCAATAACGTAAATGATAGATAATTGATGAGCCAGCCGACTATCGAATAGGATGATTATAAAAGAAGACAATGGATAAATGTAGTCAGCTTTAACAGATAACTTATCGGCTAAGCACTCCGATAACACCATCGCACAACACCATCAGCTCATCAAGAGTAAGGCTATTATCGCCAGTCTAGTAGATCGGATCCAACCGTTGCAGCACAGACCAACAATGATAACGATATCTCAATGAGCCGATAGATATGATGCGACCGTGATGAAGATAACTTACCGGCTATGCACTCCGATAAAACACCTGCACACAAAGCATCGGCCTAGCAGGACCGACTTATCACTAGCAGTTCAGTAGGTCGGACCCAACCGATGCAGCACGAACTGATGATAAATCGCTCCCAGTAAGCCGATACGATCTATGCACGCGTGATGTGATATACCTAATCAATCTACGAGGTCAAACTGAACTGATGCAGCCATAGATAAAGTAAATATATCGTGGTAAGCCGACTACCATAAACCGACTAGAATATCGGACCTAACCGAGGAAGTCCTAGCCGATAGGTAGCCGGGGTGACGAGACTTACCCTCTCGCAGGAGTTCGGACCTAACCGATGCAGGCCGGCTCGAGAAGCAGGATCCCGTCGAAGGGGTGGCGATGCGCCGAAATTTGTATTGATCGTTGTGATGATTTACAAGGCACCCGGGCATACGTATATATACCCCGAGTTGACATAGTCCTGATAGGACACGATACATGATTTCCTTATCATTATAACAGAAAACGCAACTAATCCTGACCGGATACGAGGTCAGGTCCCTAAAGATAAACATCTGCTAATTAATATGTACAGTAAATAATTGCCAAATAACTGTCACACCCTAATCTAAATTAAAGTTTAATTAGTGTTAAGCCTTAGCTAATCCTTTGCTTTGTGCTGGTTGTCACTTCCCAAGTTATATATATCTAAAAATCCTACAAAAATTCCTAAACATGTCAGGTAATGTGAGTAAGCCCCTGTAAATTTTACATAATTTTATCCCTTCAATAAATACTTCAACCAAGTCCCTCAACTCAGCAAAGCTAGGAGGCTAGCCGAAATGAATTAGTTTACTTCTAAAATTCACCACGTGAAAATGAAGAGACTAATTAGCAGAGCCCTTTTGCCAAAGTGTGTGCCAATATGAACCCTATCGTCCAGGAATTTTGGATTAATTTATCTCCCAAAGAAAACGCATAAAATGACAAAGATCAAGGCACTGGAGAAACAAGTGAAACTGCAGCAAAAACTGGATCAGTGTGCCTACTTTGCATTTTCACCAAAGGCAAACCAGAACACTTTCTAACATGAAATTTTGGTCAGCATGTTAAACACATATTTCTCTGACTCCATTAATTTTCTCACAATTTCATGCTCCCTCATAATCTAGTGAAACAGTAGTGTAAAAGACTGCCTGCTTGACAGCTAGCAAAGACTTAAGTTTCTGGAGTTTTCTCCTTCATCTTTCACTGACCAGTGGGACCCACAACACCCTGCCCACTGTAAGCCTCTGCCAGTCTTGGGACAGTGAGTTTCACCCCATTCCTACCACACCCCTCTCTTTTCCATAGGAATTAACTCCAAGGACCCACAATCATAGGTAAATCTAGCTAAATATGAGTAGAACATTGTTGCCTGACATGTGGGACCCACCCTGAACACTGTAGCAGTGGAGACGACTCAGCATTGCATGGCAGACGTGTCTTCCTCTCGTTCTCCTCTCCCACAGCACACACAGAGTGACCTAGATGAGCTCCTCCATGGGCATCGACCATTTCGACTCAAACTCCGCCAGTAGAACCTCTCACCCTTCCTCTTCACTCTCCCACCGGAGAAATCCACAGCATCCCCCAAGATCACCGCCGTCAAGCTTATTCTTCCCTCTGCTGAAGGTGTGTCGGTTGAGCTCGAGGTTGCTCCAGTGAGCTCCACCCTTTCTAAGCTTCAGAACATTGATCTATACCTTCTGACCGTTCCATTTTGTTCTTGGCTGCCCTAGGACCGCCGGTCGAGGCCGCCGTGTTTCGCCCTCTGCTCTGCAGCGCCGCCGCCAGGACATCACGGTCGTTCGGCCGATACAGTACACCGCCGACCGAGCCCTTGCGCCAACCTCATCGCCTCACTTCCAGAAGAACCACCGGCAGAAGGAATCAGGAAAGATATAGTGAAAGCTCGGGATCGAGGTCATCTTCCCCAGGTCCGGCCAACTGCCGCCGCCGTCGATTTCTTTCTCTCTGGTAGTCCTCAGTTCCATTCATTGCACAGGAGCCATCACTAGGAAGTCTCTAACCTGTTAGACACCTCACCCCGACTGCAGAACCCCGGGAGAAGGCCGCCGATGTGAAACCGAAGGAGTTCGCCGCCACCGGGCCAAGTTCGCCTTCGCCGTTGCTGTTTCCGTTTCACCGAGACCAGCACAACCTTCAGTGAGCATCTTGGTACCCTTTAGACGCTAAGGCATGCTTTGTTTTGGCCTGAAACCGCCCGTAGCCGAGTCGGCCTAGCTAACACGAACCACTCCGCCGCTGGAGCTCGCCGCCGGCGAGATTCTGGTGACCCGAGGTGCCAAGAAGACCGCCCTTAGCTCCGCCGTGAACTCCTCTATCTTTTCTCTTTGGGGCCCGGCTACAGCCGAGCCGCCGTTCGCCGTCACCGCCGCCGAGAAGATCGCCGGCTCTGTCTGCCCGCGTCCTTCTCTGTTCGCCAGGCCGGACCATACACTCCGGGAACGGACGGTCCGATCTGTGCGCCCGCGCCCTCGCGCCCGTGCCCTCGTGCCCGCGCCCTGCTCTGCTTTGCCTCGCTGGCCTGCGGGCCCGGGCTGCAAGGGAGAAAAGAAGAAAGAAGAAAGAAATAGGAAAAGTAATTAAAAGATTATCTTACAACAGAAAAATGGCTAAACTTTGCAAATCCATAACTTCTCCATTTTGACTCCAAATTGATTGAAACCAATTTTGTTAGCTTTGTAAATTTGTGAACTTTATTACTGTAAAATAAAATAGGACAACTTCTGTACAGAAAATATCCATAAATAAATATGAAGCAAAATTGACTTATTTCTGTTGGCAACTTAAGTAAGCTAATTAATTTCCCATAAATTCACTTTCCATATTTGCTAAAAAAAATGTTGAAACCGACTTCTGTTAAACTCAAAATATGTAAAACTTACTGTGGAAAAGATTGTATTTGATACAAAATACCTCCCAAAATAGGCCTAAGTAATTTTCTAAACCATTCTTTTAGTTAAACTTGTAAATTCATATCTAAATCTTTTAAATGGATTCAGTAAACAAATCATTTGTCAGGACAGGCAAGACATATTTATTAATCCACATAAAAATGTACCACACTCATAAAATTTCTACCAGAGGAAGGACAGGCCTGATTTTCCACTTAAGAGTTTCTCCTATTAGTTTCGCTTTTGCCTGTTTTCAGCCTTTCTTTAACCTTGTTCATTTTTGTATCTCCAATTCACAGGATGCAAATGACTTGGTTCTTATCTCCTTAATCTTTAGGAATACCATACCTACTGTATTTATGCTCATAAATTAATGATCATGTTGCAGTAAATGTTAAATTGGCTTCGTATTTGCATAGGCTTCTTATCGATAGATTCTGAGCGATACGGGTACGTGAGATATCAACCACAGCTTGAGTGTTGAACCATGCGCTGCAGCAGGGCAAGCGTTCTAAGCATTATTGAAACCTATGTTTTCAATTAAATTGATTTGTTTGGGAAAACATCATCTATATGCATGCTCCAGTACGATTAAAAAATGGCGAAAAACGAAGGTAGAGTCAATATTACCCAATTGATATGCATTCCATTCCTTTGGTTCATTGATTGCCATGTTTACATTTCACCACTGGTTAAGGACTTTGGGATACTATATATTTTACCGAATGCCTTAGCCAGGCTTATTCTAGACTAGCAAAATCCGATAGATGAAGCTATCGGTTCAAAAATTAGCATGCACAATGCGAATGATGGAGTTAAAATCTGACAAGAATAAAAACTTCTAATTTACCTAATCTGAAATACTGTTTGACCTTGGACGGATGAATAGGACGATGAAGGGATGTGTGTCCCTGAATGCACGTACTCCGTCTGAGCTCGTTAAAGACCGAAACATGTTGACAGTCTATTCAAGCCCCTACGTACTTCCACAACGCCGGGAGTGGGACGGCTACTAACTCAGTAGCATGGAGGCTTAGCCAATTACTACCCGTCCGCGTCGTCAGGATGGATTTCCGTTGGAGGCCTCGACGCGCACGTGGACTGGCGGAGGAATGCCTCCACGACGGTTAAGCCCGCCTAGTCATCACACACACACAGGACTAAGTTCGGGTCGGGGGCCCAGACAATGGTTTAGCGTAGGTTGGGGCTAAGCGTGCAAAAGTTTCTGTTTGTAACCTCAGAGTCCGCACTCAAAAATGTGTAGAGTGTGGTACCGGCAGCGGATACGATCAACACCTAGAGTGTAGCCGTTTGGCTCTCATATCACATCGTTCGTGGGGTAAAATTACACCTCTGATAGAGTAAGAAACTATTCGAATAGCCGGCCACGTTACAGGACGAACGCCTTGATGTGTAGGTTATTCAATGTTAGATTCCACTTTGGTATATGTGGATTTATACCATGACTTTGGAATTAGTCATGGAATGAAGGGGTTATATAAGGGATTTTAATGTAATTCATGACTTGGCTTTAGTCATTGAAAAAATGGTGTGCTAGTGTAGCCAAATTGTTGGCGCAAGGATGGCCCATGGTGCATGCTTTTAAAGCATCGGTATGCTCATTATATATTCACATTTTCAGAACCAGTATACTTGCTGTCTTAATCTTTCGATTGAGTTATTTCACAATAATGTTATAGTTTCAAGTATTACTTGCTCAATAAATCAGCTTTGTCAAAATCAAATCAATATAGCCTCTTCCTATGATGTAGAAACCAGCATGTCCTTATGATACTATTTATTGTCGAGTTCTTGCGGATAGTAACCATTCAACTCCACGTGCCTATTTTTAGTGAGCGACAACGACGAACTGATAGTAGGTCTTCTACTATTATCCCGCCGAGGATGCGAGGATAATTATAGGTTTGGTTTGACATCTACACACCAGTTGTCTCCCTGTGCATGGGTTTCGGCACCACTGGTTTCTTATTGTCTTTCTGTGTTATATTCCGCTGCAAAATCTTATATGTGTTCACTTTGTGCAGGAATTTAGGGTGTGAACCCATCTATGTAAATCTATAACCCTGCTACTCGTCTAAGCCATTTTTAGAGTACTTGTGATGTTATCAATTGCTTGCAATGAATGTGAGGCTAGATCGCTTTCGGGATAGCAACACATGAGTATGAGTGTGTATAATTGAGATGGTTGGGGGATAGCTATTGTGGTTCGAGTCCCTGGTACGTATCGTAGTTTGGTCGCCACCATCGAGTGTTGACGGGCGCTATGACGGAAGACTGGCAAGCTATTCCTTATATTATCTCCTTTTGTACACCTTGCTGGGCATTCTGGACTTGTATTGTGATGGTAAAGATTACTGGCAAGTCTGCCGAATAGGAGGATGCTTACCGTACTTATTTGGTTTTTATTCGAGACCCCATCCATACTGATTAGTTCGCACGTTCACGTAATAGTATTACTACTTATATGCACTTCCGGGTGCCCACAATAACGTCTTGTCATGGCTCCTTCCCGATTCCGGTTCTATTCTCGTCAAGTTGACTGACATCTCCTTTAACCGAATCTTGATACAGGGCCTTACCAAATTTTTTGGCGTTAACACATGCCCCCCAATTTCGGATTTTTCTATAGGACTTCGAAATTCTTTCATTTTGGCCTCCACTTTCCACACACCGAGCGGACCCAAGATGCTTACTGCCCATAAATGTTCATGAAACAGGCCAACGCGCTCGATTCCCGCTCATTTCTCT